>OX465112.1:16727963-16972963 GCA_949987565.1 Luidia sarsii
CACTCACCTCGATTAACACCTATTTCCTGCTAAGGAAATCCATTGAAAACCGCCCTTTTTCCACATTTTGTGTCATATCTATTAAACAGCGGGGGCTATTTCAAGGGGTAAAACAGTTTTACAAAGTTTGTTTCATTGCCAAGTCAATGGAGTTGAAAACACATTTGAATGTTGGAAAAAAAACAACCGTATATTTTCATTTGAAACAGCGAGGTTGGACCGTTTTTCCTGTGGCCGGACGTCGTTGTATCGACTTCGCGCGAGGTTTTGGCCTTGTAGATCCTTATCGGAGTTTTGCATAACCCCGGGTAACCCGTCATAAGAAAGCCGTTATCGCCCTCTATCCGTGGATATAACCATGTCCCTGATTGGTTGAAAGAAAAAAACCAAATAAATGAGTTAAACCAACTCTGTATCGTCACTGGTCTGTAACATCCCACCAGCTGGTACACTGTTGGATACAGTCAATCAGAAACTCAATTTTCTTTTTATAAAACCGGACCATAAACATGATATAAAGTGCATTTTCAGGAAATTATTCCTTCTCTAGAAAACCTTACGACATGACAGCAATCCTGTTACCATCGGCTACCTGAAGGGTTCGGATTTTTTTTGGTAGTATATAGGGGAAGAACGGGGATTTAAACGCTCGCGATTTTTTCCTCACTCTTCGATGGCCAGCTCCTGCGTTTCAGGCGTGCGGTCATCGGACCCGTGCTATTTACCCGTGAGTGGATTGGCAAATATCCTCTGTTTGCCGGGCGAGACCAAGCCGGGGGTATAATCACCGAAGGCCCCCCGTTGGCTGTGCCACGGTTGGATGGGTGTATGGAGGGGGGGGGGCGAGGGGACAGGCAGTGACGGGTGAATAGCGGACACGTTTCCGTTCGATGGCGTCGGCAAACACTCCCGCGTGGTGGAATTCGCGATTCCGACACGATGCCCGCGGAGAGTCGGTCGGCGTTCGGGCTGGGCCGGGTGGCAACGTCCCGGGCCGTGTGTGAGGAGTAACCCGACCCCCTCGGCCTCCTTGACTCCCGGTCCCCAACCCCCGCCCCTCGAGTCAACCACCCAGCCACCGAAAGGAAGGCAGGTGTCAAAAAAACCTAAAACGCTCGTGCGACTGTCGACGGGGCATGTAGCGTCCCAATCGGACAGCGTCCTGCCTTCATATGGAACTTGGCCACACAGCAAAAACGACATTTCCTCTTTAAATTTAAAAATGCACAAATGGACAGGTGGTGTTTTTTTTAAGAGCAAGACATGTCCTGCTAGGATCGAACCGTGAGTCCCTTTACGGCTTGTTAAGAACTGCATGTTTCCGATAGTTGTGGTTATCGAGCAGTTAGCAACATCACTGCACTACACCATTTCTCTCTCGCTGTAAAACATCTTCCGCTGATGCTGAAAATGAAGGGGGAACATCACTCTACGTTTGGAAGGTCTCAGAATCTATCACCAATTGGCGATAGGTATAGGAGAATTAGGGCTGTTTTTTTTTTATGGGCGCTGCGGAGGGACTGTGCTTTGAGGGAGTTTATCAGAATGCATTAGTTTCTGCCCTTCCACTTCAAACGAGGAAAGGATTGGGGGATAACGGGATTAGACGTCTTTACGAGCCTGTTTACGGTCACTGCGCCGCCATTCTCTCCCATTTCGGCCGAGTTCTTTGAAATGCGGCATACCGAAGTGTGGCGGTAAATACCGCTCTAGTGGCGTCTCTCCTGCGTGTCTCTCTATGGGCCCGTATGTGTGCGTTTGCGTGCGAGAACGTGCGTGTATATAGTACGTGCACGCCCGGCGGGCATGATTTACGACGGGATTACGTCACAGTTTTTACGACGACAAGATTCATGGATCCGTCCGCGTACTTGAGCACTAAAAAAAATTAAAAAATCAGCTACAGAATACCATACCTGCATAGTTGCAGTAGCCTGCACAAGAGACGCAGCGTAACTTCATGAGGAGTTAAACCTTTAAACTCCGAGACAAAATAACGCGGGTACAGTCCATCTCAAAGAAATGCGTATTGTTTCGTAACAAAGTCAGACTTGCTGAAATCACGTTGAAGTGATTACCTAATAATAATAATAATAGGTGATTCTTATAGAGCGCATTTCATTACTGAAAGAAACCTCAATGTGCTTAACAGTTTACAAAATAAACAAAACAGATTGTAATATACAGATTAAACAGATGTGTTTTCAGTTTAACCTTAAATGTATCAAAATTTGTTTCATCCCTCAAATGCTGTGGCAGTGAGTTCCATAAGTCCGGAGCTATTTTCTGGAAAGCCCTCCCTCCATAGGATTTAGTATTGGAATAAACTGGGACCAATAAGTTCTTTGATTGTGAGCGGAGAGTGATTTGGGGGTGGTATGGTTGGATCAATACTTTGAGGTATTCGGGTGCTGATCCATACATGCATTGAAAGACAATCACAAGTACTTTGAATTTAATTTAATAGGCAACCAGTGGAGGTCTTGTAACAGCGGTGATACGTGTTCAAACTTTCCCTTCTTCGTCACAAGTCTTGCAGCTGAGTTTTGTATTCTTTGCAGCTTTGAAAGGTCCTTGTCTGGAAGACCGTAGAATAAGCTGTTGCATCAGCTTTGATATTACGGCAGTATGAAGGTAATGCAACTGATAATGGTGTAACCTTTAAACCCGGTTTAGATTGAAAAGCGCTACCGATTCCCGTACGCCATATTGGCGTGACTGCCCGCAAAACTGACAGCAACGGAAACCCCTCAATGCGCATGCGTCTTTGATGGAACAAGAATTACTTTGCACTCGCACTCGGGTGGATTTCACAAGGGAAGTCCTAACTTAGGACCAGTCTAAGGACTTAGGACTAGTCCCAATCTTATGATCCATCCTAGCTAAGACCGATCCTAGGATCGATTTCACAAAACCCGTCTCAAGTAAGACTAGTCTTAACTTATTGTTATTATGATACAACCGAAACTAATTTATTGGACGAGCCTGAATATATACTCATGTGACGTCTGTTTTATATATGTTACATCGTGCCAACGAAACAGTCGTCGGGAATTACGAACTCACGCGCACAGTAAACATGGCTGATTGGCGAGTTGACAGGTGGAACTTTTTTTTTGGCTCCAAACTAATTTTGTCAACCAAATGTCATCTGCAAGACTGCAGCGAAATCACACGTAAGTTTTATGGTATTTTAGCTAGTTGAATACTACAGCAGTATAGCACTTTAGTAGTATTAGCAGTGTTCTCCGTAGTGTTCATCATCATCATGTCTTAAGCTCAAGTTAACCGTAAGCGTTCGAGCAATTGGACGAACGAGGAAATCTGTCTATTGACAGATTTCGCCTTGCTTCGTGGTATGGTCCGTCAAAAGCATAAGCGCCTTTCAATAGTTAAGACTACCCTACACCAGTCATAAAGTTAGGACTTGTTCGGCGCCGTTGCCACGGAAGTTAGGACGAGTTTAACTCGTCCTACCTTTTGTGAAATCGATCTTTATAAACTTAAGACGGGTCGTAAAGTTAGGACGAGTTACTAGTCTGAACTCGAGATAGGACTAGTCCTAGCGCTTTATGAAATCGGCCCCAGGGCCCATACGTTGGATCCGGATGGCTTGGATGAGATCAGGGCAGCAACCAAACGCAAATCGGAGTTGGCAGACTGGGCCTTTTCATAATCTTCTAAAATGTGTATGGTGAATAGCAATAGGACCCGCATAAAGTCTAGATATACGGTAATTATGGTCAACGCGGAATCTTCATCGATGTCAATTCGGGATATGCCCATTACGTACAATAGCTATACGAATGACGTCTGAATGTGATTACATTTTGGAGCACTTGTTATGGAGGAAGATCGAAACATTTTGCACACAAAGGTCAAGTATTCAGGAACTTATTCTGATATTTATTGAAACGTTAATACCAAAATGTTATGGCACCTCGGGGAACCGTGCAACCAGCAAATTTGTTTTACCTGATTTGCAAATTTGTTTTTAACTGATTGAAGTTTGATAATATGACCCTCACAAAAAAACACCATGCTTACTTGAACAAATATCAATACTGGTTCAGTCTCGAAGTCGAGACTACAGCTCTGGATCGGCCGGCACTATTGTTTCATGCCAGAGTGATCCTAAACAGCGCGATTGATGACACTGGTGACTTTCCGCAGTGCGTGGTCTCGATAAAGGCTGATCTGTGTGCCAAGGCGAGATGGAATACGGAGTCGACTCTAAGAATACGGTATACGTAGAGGGAAAAGGACGAAGAAATACTTTGTAGCTTTAGTATCAGTCACAGGGAACGGAAGAGGATTGAAGATTCGTGCAAAGAACGGCCGTGTCCGTTCTAACTTGGCACAAATATCCGGCTCCGAGTCAATTTCCTGAAATTTTCTGAGCGAGATTTTTGAAATGTTTCTGTTTTTACACACAACCTCATTCGTTATTGCATCAAGTCTGAGACATTACAAAACGTGCGACTAGCAAAACTTGAGGGGTTATATAATCGCCTGTACAGAACTGTGCAAGTGTACAAACTTCTTATAGGTCTTCAAGCAAGCAGGCAAGCAGGCAGACAGGCCGGCAAGCAGACAGTCAGACAGGCATTTGCAGAAGGCAAGCAGGCATACCGGCAGGCAGGCAAGCGCAGTGTTCGAATGTGTTCCACTTTCATCGGGGGCCGTTTTCTCATTACAAAGGCAACAAGGGGGGAAAATAGGAAGGGATTGGTTGCCGGTCATATTATGACATGCCCGATGGGAAAGCAAGAAGGGGAGACACGGTTATATTCACACAACCATAACAAAGACAGAGCGGGCGATGTGGCGTCCGTTTCGTTCATAATACGGTCTCGTACATAATACATAATACAAAAGGAACCCGGCATGGGAGCTGTTCAGGCGTCGCTGCCTTGTCCTGCGCACATTTTTCTATTCGATGCCAACACATACGTTCCCGTGTTGACAGTGACAATATTGACACATTATTATTTCGCACCCGGCCAAAGACCTGCCAAGATGCGCTGACAAGGAAAAAAAAGCAGGGGTGTCGCAAAAATAACACCCAGATCACCGTCTTCTACATCTTCTACTTCTAGATAAGATGCCTATAGGGGAACTCTGATACCTAGCGACTGAAAACTAGGATTTAGACCATTCATATGCATTTTTCGAAGAATCATATAAACAAAATTGGCAAAAGTGACCAAAATGTAAATTTACAAAAAAAGTAGAGTTCCTGAGATTTCGATTCTAGCAGGAACTTTCTCAATAGCAGAATCCCTATACATCCATTCTTTGATGACACCTGCGTAAGCATTTGACTTGGTATGGGTATATTTGTTTTCCGCGCCCCAAGAAATGCAAAAACGGATGTAGTAATTTGGTTTTAAATGAGTCGATCTTTTTTTGTGCATGCGAAAAAAAGAGTTAAATTTGTACTATATAGAATATGCGACAAATGCCTCAGCCGTCTGAATCAATATCGCCCTATATGTATAGAGATTCCGTCCCCGTGGTTCTTAGCGAGTTCTCGCACGGCAGACTTGCCGTTTGGTGCTTAAGGGAGGTTGTGGTGCTCGTTTTTTTGTCTAGTTCGTCCACGTTTATAGCGGGATATAGGCGGGCATGGCCCATGCCCGACTGTATCTGCACTATGGCCGTCTATCGATTGCCCAGCAATCAAAGGGCGACCCGTTACTTGCAAGTGTGAGCGGCGAGTTGTCAGCCATTCGTTTAGTCAAAATAAGAGCGTCACCCAAGCCCCGGCGTGCTGAGCTCACAGACCTCGGGCGGTTTACACACTGCCACACGAGTTTCCCGGGCCCTCGCTGTTTCCTCTTCTCTCTGTGTCTCTGTCTATCTCGGGCCGTCTGTCGATCTGCCTGTCTGTCTGCCTGTCTGTCTATCTGTCTGTCTGTCTGTCTGTCTGTCTGTCTGTCTGTCTTGCTGTCTCTATACCTTACTCTGTACCCTTACTCTCACCCTTCTGTACCAATCCCCCTCCTTCTGTTTCGATATATTTATCTTGCTCTGTCTCTATGTATATGTCTCTCTTGCTTCTGTCTCCACCTCTCTCCCTCTCCTTCTCTCCCTCTCCCTCTCCCTCTATCTCTCCCTCTCCCTCTCCCTCTCCATCTCCATCTCCCCTCCCTCTCTCTCTCCCTCTCCTTCTCCCTCTCCCCTCTCCCTCTCCTCCCCTTCTCCCTCTCCCCCTCCCTCTCCCTCTCCCTCTCCCTCTCCCTCTCCCTCTCCCTCTCCCTCTCCCTCTCCCTCTCCCTCTCCCTCTCCCTCTCCCTCTCCCTCTCCCTCTCCCTCTCCCTCTCCCTCTCCCTCTCCCTCTCCCTCTCCCTCTCCCTCTCCCTCTCCCTCTCCCTCTCCCTCTCCCTCTCCCTCTCCCTCTCCCTCTCCCTCTCCATCTCCCCTCCCTCTTCCTCTCCCCTCTCCATTGCCTATGATCCTCTGTCTTTGTAGGTATCTCTCTGTCTCCTCTCTGTCTCGTAGCTTCTGTCTCCGTCTGTCTCCAACCGTCTGTATCTTTCTCGCTAGTTGTATCTGTCTATCTATCTATCTCTCTGTGTCTTCTCTGTCTTTGTCTGTCTCTGTTTATCTTTATCGCTCTCCCGTTCCCCCTCTCCCTTCTCTGCAGTATCGTCTGTTGGCCTTTTTTGATGCCTGGATGTGTGAGTGACCCCCGTGGCGGTGTATCGATCTATCCATCGACTCGCCCCCTCTCTCTCTCATCCACACACACACACACACACACACATCGCTGCCGTTTTCCTCGCACGACTCGTGTCTCGTGTCGTCTGCTCATGTTGGCCGATTGGCAGGCACGGAGAGCAAGTGATTTCTGTATGGTGAGCCGAACACGGTAGAACCCAACACCCGCAATTAACTCACTGCGGGCGCTTGTGCTTACTGCCAGACGTTAACGTACAGGATGACCGCATACATCTATACAGTGTCAATACTGACTTCCTTCTCGGGTTCTCTGTCCGTTTTGGTCTTCCAGTCCTTTGCAGGGGTTTTTTGGACTCGTGCGATTTGCTGGCTTGAGCGTTAACCTGCCTGCAGCCGATTTCAAGAAAAGTTGCGTAAGTTACGCAACGTACAAATGTTGCGTAAGTCTTGCGCTACAATGGCTCTTTTGTGCACTATTTAGAAAAGGCAGCGAAATGATGCGTAAGTTACGCAACAAAATGTTGCGTACGCAACATTTGAAGTTTCGTGAAATCGAACGCAACATTTTGTTGCGTACCGGTAACTTACGCAACATTTTGCTGCCTCTGATAAATACTGCAGAAAAGAGCGGCCGTTGAGGCGCAAGACTTACGGAACGCAACATTTTGAACGTTGCGTAACTTACGCAACTTTTCTTGAAATCGGCTGCAGGCCATTTTGTTTGTTTGCTTGGTTGCTTGCTTGCTCGCCCGTATGGTTGCATGCTTACATCATCGTGTGTCTACTTGATTACATGCTTGCCCTCTTGCCTGCTTGCTTTGCTGCTTGCCTTCTCGCCTGCCCGTCTACCCGTTTGGTCGTCCGCCTACCTATATACCTTGCCTATCTGGCTCGCTGTATCGCCAGTACTAGAGTGAAGGGGAATTCATTTCCAGTAAAGTGTCACCCATAACGAGGCTTTAATTTTCTTTCTCCCAAGCTGACCCAAAATTCTAGGGGGCCAATTGTAGACTTGCGATTTGTTTTATTGGCAAGGGGGCAAGTGCCTTCCACGCCCCATCCCTCTCAGCCATAGTCCCTCGGGTCGATGTGGTCGTCGAAATCGTCACTTCGTGCAGTAAGGTCCTCCCTCCTCCTTCTCTCTCCCCAAACGAGTTACACATAAACACCGCCAGCGGGGACAGGCCAATCTCATCCCATGCCTCGACTCGAGGCTGGGATGAGTTTGTATTGGAAATCTGCTTATTTCATCAGCGACCGGCGACTGTATACGGGCGAGAGATACGGGGAGATGAGGACCCTTTGATATTTAGATCGATTCTATTCTCTTAGCCTCTCTCTCTCTCTCTCTCTCTCTCTCTCTCTCGTTCCCCTTCCTTTTCTCTCTCTCTCTCTCTGTCTTTATCAGCCTCAGTCTCTTTCTGTCAGCCTATCTATTTCTCTTTGCTTTTGCTTGTCCTTCGGTCTCTCTGTCTTTCCCTGCCTCTGCCTCTCTGTCACTCGCTTTCTTGGGCTCTGTTTCTCAGCATTTTTATCTTTGTCTCTATGTTTTTCTCCGTGCCATGTTTTTCTCTGCCTCTACCTCTCTCCTTGTCACCCTGCTTCTGTATTTCTCTGTCTGTTACTCTGCATTTGTCCCTCTATATTTGTCTCCCTCAGTGTCTACGTTTCGTTGTTTCTGTTTTCCCTTCATCTGCCTCTGTCTATCGGTCTCTATCTGTCGCTTTGTCTCTGTCTCTACCTTTGACCCTATATCTTTGTCTCTCAGTGTCTATCTGTGTCTCTGTCTCTGTTTTTCGTACTACCTCTGCATCTCTCTGTGTCTCTGGCTTGACATGACACCTGCCTCTTCAACTCCCTCCCCTCTGTCTCTCTCTGCCTTTGTCCCTCTATCTTTGTCTCTGTGTGTATCTGGTGTCTTTGTGTCTAATTTTTCTCTCTATAAACTCTGCATCTCTCTGTTTCTCTGGCTTTATATGTGACTCTTTCTCTCTCCGTCTCTGTCTTTGTCCATCTATACCTTTGTCTCGGTGTCTATCTGTGTCTTAGTCTCTGTTTTTCTTTCTTACGCTGTATCTCTCTGTTTCTCTGGCTGTACCTGTGCCTCTTTCTCTCTCTGTCTGTCGCTACCTTTGCCTCTCTTTCTAGTTCTCTCCAAGTGTCTGTGTCTTTGCTAGTATTTGTGTCTCTGTCTTTCTTGTCTCTCTGTCTTTCCCTCTAACTCTGACTGCACGTCCATCACTTTTCTCTCACTAACTCTTCCTGTCCTCTTCACTTTTTCCACTCTCTCTAAACATCTCCAATCTCTCTAAATCTCTGCCCTCTCCCTCTCTGCCCCGTCAACGCTTCCGTCATCATTTCACGGCTGACCCGCAGTAACCTGGTAAGCAGAGGCCCCCCCCCCCGCCCAACGACTTCACCCTCCCCCCGCAAAATAAAAGGGAAGAAGAAAAATATAGAAAAATCTGCAAACAAACGTGACTTCACAAACAGCTTTTCGGGGCCGGAGCGGGACCGGCAGGCAGCGCACGGCACGGCACGAGAAGAAGTCAAGGCCGCACTCGACTAATTCCGTCAGCATCGAGCACCTTTTAAATGATTAAAGCTTTCAAGTCTCCCTAGACATTCCCTGTGAATTACACAGTAGCCCAACCCCTCTCCCCTCCATCCTTTTTTCACTCTCTCTCTCTCAGGCAAGCGAGTCACTTCATTTCCTCCCCCGCCAAACAAAACAACAAAATAAGAAACGCACGACAAACGGTTACAATAAAGACCACACCTAATCTTAAAGCGAATCTCGGCAAAGCCTGGTTATTTGTACTTCCGTTTCTTTTCTTTTCGTTTCTTTTCTTTTCTTTTTCTTCTTTGTTTATGGTTCGCTCCCGAAAAGCCTAATGGTCCCTACTTTCCCCCTACTCCATCGTAGCTTCTGAAAAATGTCATCCCCGCAGGAAGAAAACGTGTTTTTCCGCCGGGCTCTGACGGCTAAGGCCGCAATCCTATTTGGTCCAAAACACGGTTGTCTCGGACCCACACGGAAATTTGTAAGAAAAAAACCCCAGAACTGGTGGCTGGAATAGGATAGAAGAGAGAGGTAAGGAGTATATCATTCATGGCGTAACCGCAGTTGGATGTGTGGTTTCCTGTCTGAATCCACACACATATTGGTATAATGTGGGAAATGCCGTAGGCCCTATATACCGATCCCATGTTCAGGTATTTTAAAATGCATTGGGAATTTTTTTTTTTACTGTATCGCTACAATTTCGGTGCACGTCTGAACGCCGTAATGCACCATGACCAGTATAATTATACGTGTGGACGCCACACTTTCAATTCCCTTGCAAGTGTTCAATGTTCAGCCATGCACACGGCGACACATCATTGTAAGGCAGTGGATCAAACATGAGTGGCTGCAGAAGCGAGAGAACGAAAAAAAAAAAAAGAGGAGATCTCAAGGCATAAGAAGCTAGTTTGTACCTCACGCTCGTCTGTGTGTAAGACGATTCGCGTGTTTGGGCTAGTGTATATATGCACCAGTGTGCCTCTTTTAGAAACTGAACGATCCGTGTCCAGAATCGGGTCTTCTTAATTTTAATGGCCAGGCAATCTTTTTCAGGCTGCTGAAATAAAGACATGGGAGTAAACAGCCTTGAAAAGATTATCATGCAAGGAAAGATGGAGGGCAAAAGGGGACGCGGAAGACCAAGAACAAGATGGTGGGACAACATTCTGGCAAGAGTGGGCCGGCCCCCCATAGAGACAATTCGAACAACAACGGACAGATCAGCATGGAGGCTACTTGTCAACATGGTCACCAGGGGCCGAAACCGACCTGATGGAAATAGATATATAGATAGTAAACGCAGAAATATTCATGTATTTACTAAGTTTCTATATCAGTACTGTACACATTATTATTGTTAATCCATACCTATCCCTACCGATGAGAATAACGGCAGGATACCAGCAGGGACTAGATAGATTGTGTTCAAAACGAGGAAAGCAAGCCAAAACTAATTCTTGTGCGCGTATGGATTCGGAAATCAAATCAACTCGCCGGCTTCAGGAAGTCGGTAATTTGCTGATGCATGTAGGGCGGTCGAAAGCGTTCGACTGGCAATCCAGGGTAAACCGGCGCTTCCAAATTACGCCTAGGCCTATAAGCGGAATCAGATCTGCGTATAGCCTATACTAATCTAATAGCGAAACCAAGATGGAATATTCTTCGTTGAAATCATGCATTCGTCCAAAGTACGCATACTATGCTCGGATCTGGATCATAAGAGTGAAATTCGGCAATATTTGAAATAAACATAACTTTACTTCAAAATAAGTAGGCCTAAGCATGGTACGATGTCTTCGGTGTCTCATGAATTACGGTGGTTTTTTTTGTTTTACGAACGTACACTTCCGGGGATTCGAGCTCCCCACGCAACACTTCTGAGGAAGTTTCTCATATCTCAGGTTGCAAATTATTTTGTGCAAGTGGTCTAGAATCCGGCTTGGTATGACAGAGTCTGACCCGGGGGCGTCTGGCTAGAGTGGCAGGCATCAAGCACCGTATAAACGGGGTCAACATATCCAGAAAGTGTGTCGAGTGAGGGGGAGAAGGAGGGGACATTCATATTGGGAGGGAAGTAATTCTTTATTGCCCACCCCCATCGCTATCGATTATGACAGTGGATGATAATACACAGAAGGGCCACATTTTGGAGCCAAAAGCTTGCGTTTATTGCAGCGGGCCACACTACTTATACGGCAACGATTGGCCCACTCAAAGAATATATATCGGCTTTATTAGATTTCGAGAGTTCCGCGTTACGATCGCTCTCCTCTTTGAAGAAAAAAGAAAAAAGGGGGGAAGGGGGGGGGGGAAAGAAAAAGAAAAGAAAGAAAGAGAACTCGTGGCATCGGCGTCAGGGTTGATTGGAGGGAAAAGAAGGTGAGGGAATGGCGAGCCGAGGTACGGATAGACGGGCCCCGAAAGGCTCTTATTGCTGCCGGAATGAGACCCCGGGCTCCGAATGCCATTTGAAATTATCCCCGATCTTCTGCTCGACCTGTTAAGCCTTTAATCAAAAGGACGGCTCGGGAAGAGAGTGAGAGAGAGAGAGAGAGAAAGAGAGAGAGAGAGAGTGAGAGGGGCAGACGGAGAAACAGAATTGAAGGCATAGCCTAAGAAGAAAAAAAAACCCACACGAACATTTTCATTCCGAGTTGTGTACTTGAGGGGAGAGAAAAAAAAACTCGGAGACGTGCGACCTGTATCTTGCACGTGTCTGACTGATTCCGTTTCACTTGGACGTTTTTTCCACTTATCACACGCTGCTCTACAGATGCCATGATATGGCGTTTGACTCTAAAGGTAAAAATGGCACATTGGTAATGAATAAAGGGTTCACCAAGGAAGTATTTACAACCAAATCGCACTACTGTACCAAGGCTCGAGAGAGAGTATGCTAGGATAGTTAAGTAACCCTAACCGGCATTGAAACCACAATTGACCACACATGGTTTTTCCTGTGGGAGGATAAGGGCCTTGCACCAGGACATTCCACAGCGGGGTTTTTGTGGTGTCCTGTGGTATGTGAGCCTATACACCCCTGTGGGCACTGTGGTAAACTGCGGTATACAGTGTGTGTCCTGTGTCTTCGGTTCGATTTCGACGACACTAAGTTCGCGGATGTACGGATGCTCTGGCTACCGGGTGGATAATCACGCAAGTCTATGGGAGTTGGTCGGAGTCGGTGTCTTGAGCGGGTTCCGAGCATTCGTGTATAATTTGAGGCCTGGGGTCAATGAATCGGGCAGAGTCAGATATCTTCACAGCGCTCTATGTATATTTGTTCCAGCACGAAGACAAGGTTTCCACCCCTCGCCCTCGTTCCATCGGGAATCAGAATATTCCACTGCGGTGAGAATGGAGACGGGGGGTGTCATTTCGTGCACGCTGCATGTGATAAATCACGAACGATGTCGGCACGTACGCACGTCGTTCTATCAATAATTATTCCCTACACGGGCTGCCTTTCTAAGCCTTCCGTTTCGTCTTAAGCAATCGCGCACGAGAGAGGGAGAGAGAGAGAGAGAGGGGGGGAGAGGGGGTGGGGTGGGGAAGAGAGAGGGGAGCAGGCAAGAGAGAGGGAAACAGACAAGTGGAGTCAGAGAGACAGATGACAAAGGTTAAAGAGAAGCAAAGATAGAGACAGAGAGAGTGTGGGAACGAGAGACCAATATAAACAGAGACAGAGAGACAGAAATGCTGTCAGAAATGCAGAGACAAAGAGACAGAGAAAAACAGAGACAGTAAGAAATAAGAAACAAAGACAGAGAGTCACAGATAGACAGGGAGACATAGAGATACAGAGACAGAGAGACAGAAGGGATCTTTCTGTCTGCTATTGAGAAAGGTCCAACTAGGATGAAAACGTCAGGCCCTCTACATTTCTGATCAAAAAGAACAAAAAAAAAAGCCACATGGAACTGTTAAAGGGCCCGTAATTCAGGCGAGCACTAATTTCGAGAACAACACGGGCGAGGTACGCGTGGCGGACAATTATTACGGGCGCACGAGCGCCGGCCCAGACAAGGGCGAGACGGCCGAATTTCCCCACGGACGCCCATGAGGCAGTGCTTACGCCAAAAGGTCGGCCCCTGATAAGTTGCCCGTATTTTCATCAATCAACGTGCGCGAAGATTATCCCTCTGAGTGCGCACACGTCGACCAGACGCATAACGTATTTAAGAGAAAGGTCTTTTAAAGAACCAAACTGGGAGGGAAAAAAAAGGGGAAATGTATAGCTGAGTGCTCGGGATAAAATATGACACCAAGCTCCCGGCCCGGGGAACTTGAATCTCTGACTGCCGAGTTTGATCAGGACATATCGGTTGAAGTCCCGACAGGGGATGGAAATGGGGCAAAACATCGAAAAAACTGTGTCGAGCGAAAGCGATTGGAGCGAAGCATTAGCTGCAAAATCGATTGCAGCATAGTCCAATGCACACGGGCACGTTGGATATGGACAATTATCACCGCGAGGTATATTATAGAACAGCGCTAATGGCCTGCTAGGCTGAAAGCAACCATTCCGAGTCCGCATTTGAGAAATAGAGGACGCTATACGGTATGTCGACGCCATCTTTGGTGCGTGAGAATGATATGGGAAGAACATGGGCGTTGATCCGGTACCGAAGTGAATTACGTATTCCATGCATATTCATATAAGTCATCAAGTACATGATAAATTATAGTCGAGGAGTGGCCAGGCCTATTCTTGTGAGGGACTATAGGCGAAATTGAAAGGTAAACTGAAATACGTTATTTGCTTCGATATCAGATCGACGCCCATAAAGTCCTTCCCGAGTATAAGCGATACAGATAACTGTCGATACAGATAAGCGATTTTTTAAAGAACAATTATGAAAGTATTGTGGAGTTTCAGTTAGCTTTTTTTATGTGTGGGGAAATGTGCATCCTGCTTAACTGACAATGGACAGTTGTGAGTAATATTTAAGACATGCGCCATCCAGTGCGTTACCTTTTATTCCCTTTAAGCCCTCGAGGCCACGGGCGATGGGGAACGGCCCTTGTCAAAAATAATTGCACATCAAATCGTTACCGGGAGGTTATGAAAGATGCATGGCGGGCAATAAGCGTGATTTCCCGCGTGTTACGAGCAAATTCGATATCGGTGGAGGTACTCGTAAGAGGTCCCCCACCTCCCCGCCTGACAGCGGAGGTGAAAAGGCCACTGCTCTCGCCATGGCCGTGGTGATACTATTATACCAAGCGTGCGCACAGTGGGCACGAAGGGTGGGGACTCAGAACACCGAGTCGCCAGTCTATACGGCCATTTACGAATCCCTGGATCGTGCCGTGGCTCAGGCCTCGTTCCCTGGAAGTAGAGCTTATTGTTTTCTGCTCAAATGAGAGTATATATCGGTTTTAAAAGCGGCTACCAGAAAGCTAGTGTGTTTTTTCCCATCAAAATAAGCGCCAGAAATGGAGGCCAGAGGCAGAGCCTAAAAAAAAAGGTTCATGCCGTGAAAAAAATGCTTCAAAACTGCTTCCTTTCAAAATTTGTGCGCGTTCGGTTGGACAAGGCTGGTCTGGCCCGGCGGTACTCACCCGAAGCGCCCGCACCAAATCGGCAATCATCTTCGGGCATTCGTATCTGTCACTGACCGTCATGGGACGGTGCAAAGGTCAATGCCCATTGCGCGCTGCGCAAGGGAGATGGCGCCAAAAGAGTCACCATGTCAGTGCCCCCCAATTTCGCGACAGCGATCTGCGTATAGTAATACACAAAGGAGATGACAGCTTCTCTGAGTGAGATTTGCAAACCTATTGGGAGGACTGGAGGGGCCGGCATTGATTTCTGCTCAGATATCGGACCCATTTTGTGTATAAAGAGTCCAAAGATATCAATCGGCGTGTAAAAGGTGGCTAAACGCCTAAAGAGAATAACATCAAAGAATAGACAAGGCTTATAGTAGTGAGTGAGACCATTGGGATTGCGGAGAGGAGAGAGGGTTGGAAAGGAGTCGTCAATGGAGTGTCGAAGAAGAAGATGAAGAAGAAGAAGAAGAAGATGAAGAAAATGAAGATGATGAAGAAGAAGAAGAAGACTTTTTTGACTTTTCAAAGGAAAACTTTATTTTCCAAATGAAACACAAAATACAGTTGACAAATATATACAGGAACAAATAATATAAAATAAAAAAGGGGAAAAACAATCATACAATTGGAAAAACAAAAAACACGGTATATTACAAAATGAAAACGAAAACATTCAATGAGAGGGAAGGCGTCATTTCAAAGACTTTGATGAAACAAATGCTTTCAATGATAAACATAAACATGAATTGTTGGTAATGACAATAGATGATAAGAGTCACATTCAATGATGTGACAAAATAACGATTTAAATTTCAAAAAATGATAGGGATAACATTCAATGAAAGAAAAGAATTCAATGATATAGGGAAAACCTTTCAGTGTTATAGGGATAACATAAAATGAAATAGGTGTGGGATAACATAAAATGAAATAGGTGTAACATTAAATGATATAGAAAACATTCAATGAAGAAGATACGAATTTACATTCAGTACATGGAAGTAAACAAATAATGAACATGCATGAACAGAATCAACAGAAATGTACAAATTTAAAGATGGGAGAGAGAGGAAAGGATAAGAGAGAGAGGAAAGGATAGGAGAGAGAGGAAAGGTAGATTAAGTCATGGAGCAGAGGGATACCCCACGTCTCGCCGAAGCGAGCAGCTGCTCGGACTTCAACTGTAAGAGTTCAGAGGAAATAAGATCAGAGTTTAGATCAGACACGTTATTTGGTTATTAACTATTGTGAAGATAGAATTATTAATATACCATTTCTTATAAAATAGAGTTTGACTAGTATTAATGAGATGAAAATGGTGTTCAAAGAAGAAGAAGAAGAAGAAGAGGAAGAAGAAATTAGCAATGCGCATTGGCTTCCACACCTCCCCCACTCCCTCACAAGCACGGTCCGCTCGGCTATCGGGGATTGTGCAAGGGGGTGTCACGAAAGTGGACAAAATGGTGGTGTCCACAGACAGCGTGTCCAGCCGGGAAGAAATTAGTCGTCTGGGGGAGAGGGTGAAAGGGTGAGTCAAAGGGCAATAATTTCTGTACTTGGGGCCAGCGAGGTTGTCTGCAACAAAAGGCGACCCTCTATTGCTAATTAACAACGTGTATGTAAGTACAGTAAGGGATGCACCAGAAGGGAATACTAAACAAACAAATAGAAAGAAATTAGCATGTAGATGTGACTTGAAATGTGAACTTCTAAAAGGCAGTTGTAGCCAACGGGTAAAGACGTGACGGGTGGCTTTGGTGTGGAATTGAAAACTCTCTCAGCGAGAACGAGAAGGGAGGAGAAGGAGGAGGAGGAGGTTTTTTTTCGTGAAGTGGGAAACTGGCGAGGGACTTGGGACGACGGTTGGGGAAAGGGGACCGTAGCGAGGTCAGGAAGGGACGGGGGGGGGTCGGTCCGACAGCGGACAGCGTCACGGCGTCGCCCGACAGGCAGGCAGCAATAGGGTTACTCTGGCGTCGACAGAATCAGATGTGGTGATAAAACAAAGTCGCACGCCTTCACTCACTATATTCTTTCTCTCTGCCGGGTCTCCATTGTGGCCAAGACGAGACCTGGGAGAGGGAACAACGAGGGGAAGATAGAGGGCAAGGACTGAAAGATGAAGAGGCAGATGAGACACGGTGTATTGGGGATGGCGGGAGCTCTTGCCTCGGGTCGGACGCAGTTTATTCGAAAGCTGACGGTTTTTCGCCGAATTCGCCGGCGTCTTGTTTCTCTACGGTCATATCAGTTACACTTTTCATCTGGATGTGCCATAATATATTATGACCTGTTTCAGAAAAAAAAATCGGATAAAGAAGAGATAAAGAAGAGAGCAGAAAGAAGAGAAAGGTAAATTGGATGGAGAAAAGTATACTACAAGCACACAGGAACTTGAAGATGATTGGCGATATTTAGGGGCAGTGGAGAGAGAGGTAGGGGCGCTGCTCTCCACACAAACCTGTGGCCCACTGTGAGAGATGGACTGATTAGAGATAATCGTTGACAAGGAGAGACATTGACAGCGAGGGACGGCAAAGGGAGAGTCGAAGAAATCACGCAGGTGGGTATTCTGAAGGTAAAACAAAAAAGTTCAACGACCGGAGGTCGGTGAGTTCATCGGGGGAGCACGGCGCCCGAAAGGACCAGGGAGTGAGGGCTGTGACGGAAGACGGTACCCCGAGAGTAAACACCAGTTGCCGATGATCGAGCGAGGAGCGACAGCAAGAGGGACAGAAGGAGAAGGGAGGGAAAGACAGACAGACGGACAGGGAGGAGAGATAAGGACAGAGGGAGCGGAAGGAGGTAGAAAGAGAAGGGAAAGTGAGGTGGATAGAGTGAGAGAGGGAGGGAGAGGGATGGCAGAGAGAAATGGAGAGATGGAGAGAGGAAGAGAGGAAGGAGAGCGATGCAGAGAAGGGAGGCAGGGAAAGGGACAGAGAGGGAGAGACACACAGACAGACAGAGGAGAGACATGGAGAGATCAATAGAGAGATAGAAAGGAGGTGGGAGGGAGGAGAAGCGCAAAGAGCGGTAGACATTGGAGTATGACAGATGGAGAAAAAAAAGGAGAGAGATGGAAACAGAGGAGACGGGGAAAGACAGAGGGGGAACGGGGGGACAGGAGAAAGACAGAGAAGGAAACAGAGGCAGAGGGAAAAGAGAGAAAGACAGAGTAAGACTAAGAGGGGAGACTCTGAGAGAAACAGAGAGAGAGAGTGAGAGAGAGAGGCAGAGATAGAGACAGCGACGGACAGCGCGCGAGGGAGTGATCATTGCAGAGTTGGTTTCATGCTCGGTTAGTGCTCGCACGGAAGGCCCCAGGCTCGCCTCAACTCGCCAGGTGTACAATGGAGCCTCTCCTCGCTCGGCCACGACTCGTGGAAACCCTTTCCCGCCATTAGGACATATTTTGTCCTCCCATCATTTTTTTTCTTCAAAGTGGAATAGCTTCGGCGCACGCTCCACGTTGTAGGATAGCGAGTTGGCTTGGAGGGACCGTTGATTGCGCCAGCAATTGAACAGTCGCGGACGGCGAGTCGGGCGAGGCTATATGGACCTTGTTTACGATAAATGCCAGATTGGGCAGAGAGGGGCACGGGGGGGGGGGGGAGGGAGGGGACGGACGACGTCATCGGAGGACTCGGCCGGCACATTCACGAAGTCACTGACTGGCACTAAAGCCAGAGGGGGGGAGAAGGACCGAAGACGAGGAGGGAGTGTATGGTGTGAGGGGGCGAGGCTTCGATTGGGCTCGCGGACGTATGTACTTGATGCCCCGAGACGTCGCCCGCCACCCGACTGACGCACGGCGGTATATAATGAACGCGTGCCAGAAGGTACCCCTCGTCTCCAGTCTCATGTCTTGGCTAAACTCCCAAAGGCTCTCCCCCCCCCCCGTCACCAAACCCGCAACCCAGCGCTCTCTCCCCAAACCGAAAAAAAACCTCGAAGGCGAGAAACTTCCCGAGGGCCCGGGCGCGTGTTCATGGAGAAGCCTTGCTGAAGCAAGGGGGTAACGTTTGATCAGCTTACCATCGGGGCATTTAATGCCTCTTGCTTCCAATGTGTTTTTCTTACCAACTACCACCCCCCTCTCCCCTCTTCATAACCCCCAGGTTCTCTTCCAGGGCTTCCTTGCGGTGGAGGAGTGCACGCCTCCTTGAAGGCGGACTCGAAGGATGGAGAGGAATGAAAACAGCGGGAAAGGTGAGTTTCCCTCCCGTGTCGACTAAATAAAACACGGGCAGGGAGACCCATCACCGCCTGAAATGAGACAGGAAAAGGTTCGATCGATGCCAATTCCTCTCCCTCAGTCTCTGCCCCCTCCCTCTCCTCTCTCTCCTCTCCCTCTCCTCTCTCCTCTCCCCTCCGCTCTCTCTCCTCTCCCCCTCTCTCTATCTCTCACTATTTCCCCCACCCTGACTCTGTTTCTCTATATCCTTATTTCACATTTCTTTCCATTAATTTTTCCAATCTCTCAATCCTTTTCTTCCCCCTCTTTTTCTTTCTCTCTCTCTCCTCTCTCTCCCTCTCTCTCTCTTCCCCCCTCTCTCTTTCCCTCCCCTCTCCATATATTTCCCTCTCTCTCTATCTCTCACTATTTTCCCCACCCACTCTAGCTCTCAGTCTCTCTATATCATTTTTCACCTTTCTTTCAATTTGTTCAATCTCTCAATCCCTTTTTTCACCTTCCTTTCATTTTTTCAATCTCTAAATCCCTTTTCCCCTCTGTCTTTCTCTCTCTCCTCCCCCACCCTCTCTCTCTCTCTCTCTCTCTCTCTCTCTCTCTCTCTCTCTCTCTCTATCTATCTCTCTCTCTCTCTCTCTCCCTCCTTTTTGATATTTCATCTCTATTCTTTCTTACTCCCTTTCTCTCAACCCATAACCCATAACAAAAATTAAAAAAACTTCCCTTCTGGGGATAGAGAGGGCAATGTGTTTTACGGGAGAAGCACCCAGTCGCGCTCATCGGAAAGCCCTTGTCTTTACCCCAGCCCCGGCATAAACGAATCTCTGATTGTATTACTGCAGGTCGATAATTCAAAAGGTAAATCTTCCTCCCCCCCCCCGCTCCTTCTCCTTCAACTCAACTTGAGGTCTACGTTCGCTGCTAACTCAATTCGGAATCCGTTGGTCGACTAATGGCCTGAGACGATGGGAACCAACTGATGGCGGGTGTGCAGCCCGGTTGATTGGATGACGGCCAGGGCTAAATTCGCCACTTCATTCCAATCACTCATTTTCATTGAGCTCGGCATGGATGCGCCGCGTGCACATCTTCAAGGCCGACCTTGGCCAGACCGGGACGAAACATGAGCGCGCGGTTTATATGGGCTGTTAATCTCCGACGTCTGGGCTCGACTCGTCACTGATTCTGAACAGTTTTTTTTTTTTTGCATCCGATGTGTTGTGTATCTGATGAAGTAGCTGTATATACGAAAGGTGAAGCTACGACAGATCATGCCTCATTTTGTTACCAGCTCGTCTTATAAAGTGCTACCCACACTGTAAAATTGAACTGCACCTCATGCACTTCTGCAATGGCACACATTTGTCCCAGAATCATGAACACTTGAGGCACCTACTGTAATACATGCACATGAAATACTGTAGCACAAGCACATGCGGCATTGTAATCACTTGAGCAAAAATGGGATGAGGTACACGAAGTGCTTCATGTACAAGAACATCTCCCTATTTACTGTACCTCAACCACATGGAGTGAAAGTGAGCATCATCTCGTGCGCATGTATCGTGCACCATGTGCCTCAACATACTTCATCCACGTACATGATTGTGAGCACCGTTTTTACAGTGTACAGCCCAATAGAATATATCACGCTGCAATGTGGGCCCAATTAGTTAGCCCTGCAATTTCACTGTAGAAACTGCACCTCCTGCACTTCTGCAATGGCACATATCTGTCCCAGAATCATGAACACTTGAGGCACCTACTGTACTACATGCACGTGAAATACTGTAACTCAAGCACTTGTGGCATTGCAGTCACCAAAATCGGATAAGGTGCATGAAGTGCTTCATGTACAAGAATATCTCTCTATTTACTGTACCTCAAGCACATGGAGTGAAAGTGAGCATCACCTCGTGCGCATGTATCGTGCACCATGTGCATCAACATACTTTATCCATGTGCATGAAGTGAGCACCATTTCTGCAGCATTGCATGGGGCGCTCCCAAAATATTAAAACTAGATGCAGCAGAAAACTTGTAATTTCTGAATGGTACTCTGTAAGCTGCTCTTCTTGGAAATGCAGTGATTCTGCTTTTCGATTATCAAAACGATAGGAAAGGTAATTGTTTTGAGAGATTATTCAGGTCGTCTGCTTGGTTAGATCCTATCCCGATAACTGCGCATAAATATGCAGTGCATGTATACCCAATAAACAGGAGACTTGGCAGAGGTTTACCAACGAGTGGTCATAAACTGGATAGCTTTTTAAACCCAAAAATGAAAACAGATTCCAACTATAAATCAGTGGTTCCGAAAATGTGCCCATAAGATGTCGGAAAATAAGCCATCAATAATTGGGCGCCATCGGTAACCTAGAATTGGTAGACTTATGATGACCATCCTTTCCAAAGTCTATCAGACAAAGGTTGGGGGAAAAAGTCAGCTCAGCCTTTCAGCAAGACTTTTGCCTTGGCAAAGACACTTCCCAAGCCTGGTTGGATGATGGCTGCCCAGCAGATGCTCAAGATGACTATTGAACCAACGTTGGGCAAAAGGTTGGGCAATTTCTTTGCCCAACATTCTGACAGTGTATACCTCTGAGCTTATCTTTAATGTTGTACGGTAATATTCAAAGTGATATCATATACAAAAATGTTGAAAACTGCTTACTGACTAAAATTACCAAAATGCAAATTTTAAAATTTAGTGGGCCTGACGTTTCGATCCTATATAGCAGGACCTTTCTCGAAGGCAGAAAGAAACGGTAATATTCAATTCAATCTCACCAAATCACACAGCTATAGGCCTAATTGGAATAGTTCAACGCCGAATCTGAACAATAGTGTCGTATAGGTAACCTAATGTAAAATACTCTGAATTATGTGACTTCGACAAACTGTCTCCACTCTGTAAAAGACGCTGCAGGTCTTCATAATTGTTGATTCCTGCACAAACACTTCCTTGACTGTTCCAATGTTACCGATGACAGTCCTTTCAATTCAGTATGCATGTCTCCTCACGACGGACAATGCTTGCCAACGACCACTTCTGAGGTCACAAAGCGTGGCTTTGTCTCCAGAAGCTCTTCCACCTAACGTGCAACGGGCTCTGCGTGAGAGACGCTTTGTGTTTGGCGTTTGGCGGAGAAAAGGAAAATGGTTTGTAATCCGATCCAGGAAAAAAATAACGCAGGCTCGACGCACCAGCACAATTGACAAGGTCGGCGAATCTGACAGATTAGCTACTGGATTATGCATCATTATTATGTCCTAATGAAAAAGGCCCACACAGAACAACTAATTACATTCATTAACGACGTCGATTACAACACGGCTCGTTGCCAAAAAAGTGCATTTGGAGAGGTAGTCATGTCCAATTAGGCCCACTGCATAAGAGAGAAAGGTCGTGCTATGATCGAAACGTCAGGCCTAAGAAATTTTTGATATTTGCATTTTGGTCGTTTTAGTCAGTATATTAAGCAGTTTGTAAAAAAAAGTCGCATATTAGCCTATTTTCTGTATAAGAACTTTTCGTCGTGACTTCCACGAAAATCCGTTTAACGCCCATTGCACCACGGTACCCGGATTTGAATTAATTCTATTTTCAAAGCAGGACATGAAGTCAAAAGCGTGTTATTGTAAAACGGCAGATTGTATTGTTTCTAGACACTAGTAGGGAATCCATTTATTGATATTCTCACAGTAGCAACAAGAAACAACTGCCGCGTATATATACGTAGCATAACTACTGTGATATTTTTCAAAAGGAAATTAAAAAGTCATGTCATTTCCTTCGAAGCTGACAGTGGTCGAAAGACCCTTTTCAAGGCGATCCATTCTACCCCGGGCCAAATACAAAATGTGACCCGGCACAGCATAATGAGGAATAACCCGCACTTTTGAGATTTTGAGATTTTCTTATGATGTGAAAGAGTATACCATTAGCTTTCAAATGATGTCAAAATTATTTCCGTGTGAACTTTGTTGTAAATAGATAAGTACAAGGGGACTTCGCTCGTTCATTTAGTACCAAACACAATATAGCAGCATCATTCTAACTCCTCGAAAGCGGCCATTCAAAAAGGCAGGAACTTTACATTTTCATTAAAAACAGTACACAAACACTCCCCCGAAATCCTCGTTTTCCAACATTTAGAGACGGATATCGGAAAAAATCCTTTGAACATAATATCCTCCAATACATTAACTTTCCGAAAATACCAAAAACCCAAAATTGATTTTTTATCGAATTGAGAAGATACTTTGACTTCAGGCGTTGTTTACTCAAAAAGTGTTTTGGTGGGATATTCCTCATGTCGCTGTGCCGGGTCACAAATAAGGATTCGACCACCAAGCCTCAGAATGCCACGCATACGTGTGCGTATGATACGCTGCCGGCAACGCCTATATCACTGTAGGCACAAAGCCCTCTGCTCACTTCTCCCCCATGCACACACCCCTGTATTAATATCGGCGCCAATAACACGGTGAGGCATTTCCAGGATAGCAGAGATATGTTTGTCCGGGTTTACTCGGACTGTTTTTTTTAGATGGTTGCTTTCAGAGTCCTGACCTGCCCGCCCCAGCAGGGCCAATGAATTTCAAATGCTGGTCGGGACTACGGGGGGGGGGGGGGGGGGGCTGTAGAACCTTCCCTGGTAGGAGTGGCGGCAGGGGAGGGGGGGGGGTCAGCATCTTGAATGGCGCATGCAGATACCCCGAAACATGTTTTATTTTATTTTTCCTCCCCCTCTCTCTCCCCCTCTCTCTCTCCCTCTCCTTCTATAGTATCTCCCTCTCTCTGTCTCTCTCCCTCCTTTTATCTCTCCCTCTCTGTCTCTCTCCCTCTCCCTCTCTCTATCCATCATTCTCTCTCGCCCTCTCGAGATGCCTCCTTTTATCCCTCCCTCTTCATCTCCCTCCCTCCCTCTCTCTCGATCTCTCTCCCCTTCTCTCGCCATCCTTTTATCTTTCTCTCCCTCCCTCTCCCTCCCTCTCCCCAATCTCTCTCCCTCCCTCTCTCTCTCTCCCTCCCTCTCTTTAATCTCTCTCTCTCCCTCCCTCTCTCTCTCCCTCCCTCTCTCCAATCTCTCTCTCTCCCTCCCTCTCTCTCTCCCTCCCTCTCTCCAATCTCTCTCTCTCCCTCCCTCTCTCTCTCCCTCCCTCTCTCCAATCTCTCTCTCTCCCTCCCTCTCTCTCTCCCTCCCTCTCTCCAATCTCTCTCCCTCCCCCTCTCTCTCTCTCTCCAATCTCTCTCTCTACACCCCTCTCTCTCTCCCTCTCTCTACACCCCTCTCTCTCTCCCTCCCTTTTTCTCTCCCTCTCTCTCCAATCTCTCTCCCTCCCGCTCTCTCTCCCTCTCTCTACACCCATCTCCCTCCCTTCCTCTCTCTCCAATCTCTCTCTCCCTCTCTCCCTACACCTCCCTCCCTCCCTCCCTCCATCTCCCCCCTCTCTCTCTTTCTCTCTCTCTCTATCTCTCTCTCTCTCTATCTCCCTCTCTCTCTTCCTCTTCCGCTCTATCACTCTCTCTTTCCTACTTCTCCTCAATCTGGCGCAATTTTGTGTTTTTCCTGCCGGCGTTGCCCTGGTCACGCAATGAGGGGAGAGACCAGGTGGCGCTGGCGAGGAGTTTAATCAGAGGGCGAAGGGGAGTGCGATGGACGGAGCAGCTTGGGGGACATCGCTTTATGAGGGGTGGGGTGTTGAGGAGGTATGGACGGATGGATGGATGGATGGATGGATGAATGGATGGATGGCGAGCCGGTTGGTTGTGGTGCTACAGCAAGTCCAGGACAAGCCAACCGAGGCCAAGACGAAAGTGCATTCGCCGACTATGCATGCGCGCTTCGAAAATGCGCGCAGAATTATTAACCTCGCTCGCGTTCTGTGCGTATAACTCTTTTTGTATATATGTGACCCGGCACATCAAAATGAGGAATAACCCCCACTTTTGAGATTTTCTAATGATGTGAAAGAGTGTACCATTAGCTTTCAAATGATATCAAAATTCCCTCCAATACATTAACTTTGCCGAAAATAAAAATAAAAAAGAAAATTGATTTTTAATCGAATTGAGAAGATACTTTGACTTTAGGCGTTGTTTACTCGAAAAGTGTATTGGTGGGATATTCCTCATGTCGCTGTGCCGGGTCACATAATGTGTGCCTATTTGTAGAGCTAGCTCTATAGCCTAATGTGAACGATACATGGCCTAGTAGCCATAGAGCTCTATGGGCCTAAAACGCCTAGCCCATGCGGCATCTGCAAAGTCAGGATCTAAAATAGGCCGTCGTGCGCTCTTTATAAAAGACAATCTGCATGTTCCAATCATTGGCTCACAGCAACTTAGATTGCATAAACTTAGATAAAATGCAAATGAAACAACTTCAATAATAGACCCTAATCATCGGATATTCATTGTTTTCTTCTTGTGCGGCTACAGTGTATGCCTTGGTATATGTGACCCGGCACAGCATAATGAAGAATAACTCCACTTTTGAGATTTTGAGATTTTCTAATGATGTTAAAGAGTATACCATAAGCTTTCAAATGATATCAAAATATAATATCCCCTAATATTTAAAATTTCCGAAAATACACACAATTTTTTTTATTTGTAATCGACTTTAGAAAATACTTTAACTTCAGGCGTTGTTAACTCAAAAAGTATTTTGGTGGGATATTCCTCATGTCGTTGTGCCGGGTCACATATGGTTTTCGCAAGGCGAACCCAGGCATTGACTGTGCAGTGGATGAATGTCCTACTTGTTGATACGGTTCTAGAAGATGTCAAGGCATGGGAGGGCATTGATTTTCTGAATCGGGTGACTCTACTGATAAAATCGCATATGAGTGCACGCGTACGTGCATACGCACATGCGTGCACCATGAAAAGCGTGGGCCGTTATAATTGAAAACGGATGTAGGCGTTCCGTATATGTCCACACGCCAGACAGACAGTGAGTGTCCTTGCTCGGTCAAAGCATGCAAAGATGAGGAAAACGAGAGGCGGTCCAACCGCCATTGTTTGTCTAACAATGGAGCAATGACGTCCCATAGGCCCCCTATTATTGACAACCTCCATCAAGGTTTTTGTCCATCAAGATCTTCTCCTAACTGGATATTGAAAAACCATCCATTTAAATGTCATCGTCCCAGAGACACAACGGGATTTTCGGATGACACCTAGATAATGTCGTGTAAGCGTGGCTATGTCCGCAAATCAGTCCGCAAATCAACGTTTCGGACAGTGTGTGGTCTACGCCTATTCATTGACAGGAGACATTGTGGCACAGCGAAGGACAATGCAAAAACCAACGCGCAAAACACTCAACTCTAACCCTATCCCCCGTGCACGTACATACACACACAATTGAAGGAGAAAAAGCCACAATATAAATAGTAATGTGGAAGGTGTGAAAAAATGCCCCCCACTATTTTTGTATACGATGTGTACTTTGCCCTGTTAAAGCCCCTACACAACATTGGTCGAGGTCAAAGAATAGCATCCATACGTTGTCTGATCCAACATATGCATGAAATAACACACCTGTGAAAATTTCACCTCAATCCGCCAACCGAGTCTCGAGGAAATCGTGAAAACCGCTTTATTTGTTTCGCGAAAATGCAACATTCAACGCCGTACTGTTCCGAAAAAAATAGTTTAGATCTCGGTGAGACGTAAAGTAATTTTTTTACTCATTTCTCCCAAAATACAATATTTTAGCCAGAAATATTTCAGTGAGAGGTTTCTACTATAACCATCTTCAAACTGTTTAAGTTTTATGGAAATCTGTGAACATTTATGTTTTTCGATCTTACCAATGTTGTGTAGGGGCTTTAAGCAATATAGGAAGGTTTGAGGTGACACCATGTATCAGGTCTCTTAAAGAGCCAGAGCATATTGGTCGAAACGTCAAGTTACCACTCAGGTTCTTTTCAGAACCAAACCTCTTCCTTTAAGAGACCTGATACATGGTGTCACCGCAAACCTTCCTATATTGATTCACCCACCATGCAAATCCTTAAGTCTTATTTGGCTTTAAGCAAAGAACGACGTCCTTTAGTTTAATGTTCATTCAGTCTCTCCTGTATTACGCAACCAACATGTCTAGCGCCACCAACGGCGTCACTCAAAATTTCACAATCACTCGAAGAGACGACATATTGACACGTCTCTTCATTCTGTCTCAACAGGTAAATATTCGTTTCATATATTTCTACCTTTTCATGTATAAGCTTCCTAATATCTTTTGCAGTCTTCTCATAACGTATTTAGGCACGTATTCTTAAAAGCAAGATACAACTGAACTGTGCATTTTATGTAGGAAAGTTGTCTATTTTTGTTGGTCAGGAAAACCTGAACGAGTTCATGTTTGATTCACCATGAACTTGTTTTACTTTAATCTGATCATTTGCATTAATATTGAACAAGAGAGTTCTTTATTTCAGTTGCTCAGTCAAAACCATTGATTTTAACGCTTAGCTGTTTTCATTATTTTTCTATCAGATTTACGTGTATTTCTATATGTTCGTTATGCATTCGCAAGATGGCGACGTCCAGGCAAGGTTTTCGCGCCGAACTATTTTTCGCATTTAAATCATGTTGTATCACAGAAACAATTATACAAACGAACATTAGATGCTGTTGTAGGAAATGTTCTAGGAAATCCATGATTGTCTGCTTCGTCCGACTTTGTTAAGTAATTTTGTAGTTTTTGTTGATGAATTGTGGTCACTCAAAAAATTAATTCACAATTACTCGAAGAGACGACATATTGACACGTCCCTTCGTTCTGTCTCAGCAGGCCATTAAATGTTGGAAGCACAGCCCATCCCTCGGTTGTTTTTTTCTTAAAAAAAAAACCGACCCGTCACAGTAAGATGATGAGGAATAAATCTAGACAGTAAACGAAAATGACGCGGGTAAATCCGTTTGGGGAACGGGGAATCTTGGGTGGTTTCCGCCGCCAACGAGGACAAGGGGAATGATTAAGGCTGACTGGCGGGCATGGTCAACATTGAGCCCGGTGAAGGCCGGCCAAGCGGGGGCACGGATGAGCCGGCGAGACAAAGCCGAGGCAGCTGCCGAGAGACGTACATCTTGTAGGGGATATGGGGAGGGAGGAGCAGAGCTCTGTCCAAGGACGCCCAGAATGAGCAGTTGACGAGAGAGTTTGAAGACTGGCGAACGAGAGAGGGCCTAGCCAGGGGACAGTGAGCGAAAACTTGGTGGCTGCATTGCCAGCAAGGTCGGGGATCTTTACCCCCTTCAAAGACGAAAACAAGAGAGAGCTAGAGAGAGAGAGAGAGGGAGAGAGAGGGAGAGAGAAGAGAGAGAGAGAGAGAGAGAGAGAGGGAGAGAGAAGAGAGAGAGAGAGGGGGGAGGGAGAGAGGGAGAGAGAGAGAGAGAGAGGGAGAGAGAGAGAGAAGAGAGAGAGAGAGAAAAAGAGAGAGAGAGAGTGTGAGAGAGAGAGAGAGAGAGGGAGAGAGAGAAGAGAGAGAGAAAGAGAGAGAGGGAGGGAGAGAGAGAGGGAGAGAGAGAGGGGGAGAGAGAGGGAGAGAGAAGAGAGAGAGAGAGAGAGAGAGAGAGGGAGAGAGAAGAGAGAGAGAGGGGGGAGGGAGAGAGGGAGAGAGAGAGAGGGAGAGGGAGAGGGAGAGAGAAGAGAGAGAGAGAAAAAAAGAGAGAGAGAGAGTGTGAGAGAGAGAGAGAGAGAGGGAGAGAGAGAAGAGAGAGAGAAAGAGAGAGAGGGAGGGAGGGAGAGAGAGAGAGAGAGAGGGGGAGAGAGAGGGAGAGAGAGAGAGAGAGAGGGAGAGAGGGAGAGAGGAGGAGAGAGAGGGGAGGATAGATAGATAGATAGATAGATAGATAGAGAAGAGACAGACAGAGACAGAGACAGACAGACAGACAGTCAGAGAAGGGGAGGGAGAGAGATGGGTGAGAGGCAGAGGAGAGAGGGAACAGACAGATAATGAGAGGAGAGAGGGTGGAGGGCAGGACGGAGAGGGGCTTTGCTCAAGGACAACCGTGAGACAGGCAGTTGGCGAAGAGGTTTGTCATTAAAGGGTTGAGCGAGGCTTTTCTCAAAAAAATACAAGAACGAGGAGTTGGTTGGCGAGATTTAGAGGCAGAAGAGAGGGAGAGATGGGCGCTCCCCTCCATCCACACACACGACTCTTTTTTTTTAAGGGCATACGAAAAAGATGTATTCAAATATTCGTAAATATAGGTCTGTGCCCCATCATGTGCGCTGTACAAGCGAGTGAAGCTGGAAAAGCAATAATGTAAGTGCACCCATTCTAATGCAGTCTCTCTACACAATGATGAACGAGGAGATGAAATGTAGACCGTGGAAACGAGTCTGACCAAAGCTATTATATCGAGAGCTAAAATGGCGGTCTCTGGCTTCAACCCAGACAGGACAACCCTTTCTCATAACTAGTCCATAAAGATCTGCTATAGGGGGGATGCAGGAGTTCAGCGCAGAGAGAGAGAGAAAAAACAACAACCCGAGTATAATGAAGTTCTCCAACGAGTAAGTGGTGATCATCAAAAAAAGGGAGAACTATGGTGTTTTCTCAAAATAAAAGAAGCCGGCACGAGTACGTATATCCCAGTGGACATCAATTGCACTTGCCGCCTCCCCCCCCCCCCGGGGGGGGGGGAAATCCCCGCTGGTCATGGACGGCGGCCTCGTCTTAAGACTTAACAGCATGTAACCATTCCGTGACGCCAAGATCATGAGCGAGGTTGAACGTTGCAGCACCGGACTGCATCTCGTGCGCGTGTACGGCATACGCGCATAGGTAAGGCTTATTTTAGCATCTATAGAATGATTGCGGTGACGCCATGGTTATTTCTCTTTCTTTCCGAGGACGGCTCTGAGAAGAGCCTGGGACTCGACGTTTCGCGCTGTGGGTATCCTGCCCGTCGCCAGGAGACGGCCAGAGCACCCAAAGGTGAATCGTACCGTCTCAAGAAGCTAGTTTGTTACCAGACACGAAGACCACAAGTGAGGAATTCTTGCGGATTTCTGTAAAAAAACAGCATCTAACACCGAAACTAGATCAAAAGTACGTAAATATAGGAATGGGGTCGGTCACTAAAGGCTGAAACCGGTCCAAATTATCCAAACCCGTATCGATGGACAGAAGGCCAGGCGTTTGGGGTTTAGACTCCATGCACTCACACACGGTGCACTTGGCGGGATTGGTATACTGATCTCTAATAACCAACTCGTTACATAATTTATGTAAGATAAGATTTGAAGGTTTGCATGGGGGAAGTACGTGTACCAAGCGGAATGTTTGCGGTGACACCATTGTGTAACTTTGCTTTTGAGTGTGGCTGTGAAAAGAGGCGGTAACTCAACGTGGGCAGTGCGTATACTCTGCCCGTCGTCAGGAGACACGACTTGAGGCTGGTTTCCGCCATTTTAAGCGCCGCCACTACAAACAGAATTATGCCCATTCGTTTCTCGAGACCTGTCGAGTGTTTGTTTGCAATCATGCGGTACGAGGTAGCCAAACCCGAGAGCACTTCAGCAAGAATTTGCATGTCCTGCTTTATGTGCTAAACACTTTATGCCCAGTGCTTCGCCCTGTTGCACGCTAAGAAAATGAAGGCAGCTCGGGCGGGATTCGAACCCGCGACTCCTACTTCTAATAAAGCAGACATCTCTATACCACCGGACCACCGGGCTTGTCAAAGTCGTGCGGTGGTTATCTCTACACGTCGAGTACAAGGGCAGACCCTTGTCGGAGTACATTCTACTCGAAGCAAAATCACACCAACCTGAGAGTGCAGGTAGTCTCTGCGTCAGTTGCTTATGCGCTTAACCTTGATCATGAGCCGTCGAAATTCATACAGATATCAGTGGATTGGAACCACAGAGGTGGTTGGCAAGGGGGATTTCTCGCTTCGCCAACCTGCCTCGATCGGACGTAATCATTTCCCAACTGTCGACAGAGTCCCACTGCTGCCTTATATATAACCAAAATATCTAAGCAAGGTCCATGCGTGGTGAACATTATATCTGTTCCACTGATTCTTCATTCGTAACGAGAATTATCAGAGCAAAACGCAATTCAAATGACAGAGTACCCAGTCTGCTATGTTTACACACGTACCTATGGGGGAGGGGAGGTTTTTGTATTAAAATCTTGGCTGTAGACTTATCCGATAGTCCCGAGGGCGGGAACAGATTTGGGTCATCGTGGATAGAGCTTACGTCTATCTATAGCCCGGTCAGAGGGCACATGCGCATACCGTGCTATCTGCTTGGGCTTACATCAGGCCCCAGGAGGGCGCTATTCCATCAACTTCGGGGTACGAAGTCTAAATAAGAGCAATTTCAAGTATTCATTGATAGGGAAAACATGGCAACAATCTTTTTGCATGCAATGTAATAATTGGCCCCAGAAAAAAAGTATAAATAAATAAATAAATATATATCTTAAAATTTAGTGGGCCTGACGTTTCGATCCTAGCAGGACCTTTCTCAAAGGCAGAGAAAGGTCCTGCTAGGATCGAAACGTCAGGCCCACTAAATTTTAAGATTTACATTTTGGTAATTTTAGTCAGTAAGCAGTTTGCAACATTTTTGTATATCACCTTAAATAAATATATAAGTGAATAGATAAATAGATAAATAAAAACATAACCATATAAACATAAACAAATTAAAGAAAAAATATCACAAGAGATCGGAGGATTAACGATGACAATTAGTTGAATCAAACCTTTATCTGCAATAATTACTTACCCTCAAAGATACAGCACCCCTTTAGCCATATGTGACCTTCTCCCACCCCCTTCCCTATTTCATTAAAGGAATGTTCTCAATCTGTTATATCAGATAAACAGAGAAAGATTCGATATACATGTACGAAAATGCTCACCACGAAGAAGGAAAATATCATAACATAGCCTTCACGGGCATGAATTTAATCTATTACAGCTGGCGTCAATAGACGAGGTTCCCTATACATGGGGGCCTTTGGGGGCGGTTTGCCAAAAAAGGTTCACAAATTTGAGACTTTGAGAGTTGGAGATTCGTAAGGGAGGGGTATCCTTTCTTTAATATCCTGGAAAGGAGCTGCAATAAATGAAAAAATTTGGGACCTGTCCCAATCCGGCTTTGAGACGACGCGTAAACGATGTGCTTTCAAGGGCACCGTAGTTGCCTTCACTCCGCATTGCGCCTTCGACCAAAAGGGCTACGGGCGCAATAAAAAAAAAAGGAAGGAACTCTCGGGCGGCAGGTATTTCAGGCAGATGAGAAAAGGTTTGATTGACAGAAGCGGGCAGGCTGGGCCAATATGTAGTCTTCAAAACAACCCCTCCTCCTCCTTCCCCTCCTTCCCCTCCCCCTCCTCCTTTGCCTCCTCATCTTTCTCCTCCTACTCCTTCTCCTCCTTCTCCTCCTCCTCCTTCTATTCCTTCTTCCCCTCCTTCTTCCACTCCTCCTCCTCCCCCTCCTCCCCTCCCCTCCTTCTCCTTCTCCTCCACCCCTCCTCATCCTCCCCCTCCCCTCCTCCTCCTCCTATATACTCCTCCCCCTCCTTCTCCTCCTCCTCCTCCGGGCATGCTGGGCCAATATGTAGTCTTCAAAACAACTCCCTCCTCCTCCTTCCCCTCCTTCCCCTTCTCCTCCTCCCCCCTCCTTTGCCTCTTCATCTTTCTCCTCCTACTCCTTCTCCTCCTCCTCCTTCTCCTCCTCCTCCTTCTATTCCTTCTTCCCCTCCTCCTTCCACTCCTCCTCCTCCCCCTCCTCCCCTCCCCTCCTTCTCCTTCTCCACCACCCCTCCCCATCCTCCCCCTCCCCTCCTCCTCCTGCTATATACTCCTTCCCCTCCTTCTCCTCCTCCTCCTTCTCCTCCTCCTCCCCCACCTCCCTCCTGTTCTTTTAGTAATTATATACACTCATGTGCTTTTTATTTGTCTCCGTAAATATATTATTTTAATTATATTATTCGCAATTGCCACTATTCATTTATAATCTTTATTTGCTTCTTCGCTTTCCGCACCAAGGCACTTTTTTTATCAGCAGATCGAATTCAGGCTCCGAAGGAGGGGTGGGGCAGGGAGGAAATCGCGCGATCTTGAAAGCGCGCGCATTAAGTGTCTTCATTCAGCGGACGCCGCTGCCCGTCTGTTGCTGCGAGCAAGAGTGGGTTTATGATACGGGATATCGGGTCGCAGGCCGCTTCCTTCCCGGCCTGTATTTAAGGGCAGTGGCCGTACGAGGATGTGGCAAAAGAGATGAGTCAATCTAACCAATCAACGGACTGAGGTCCCACCAAAAAAACAACCACGTGCACCGTGACGTCTCATAAAAAACAGAACCACATGCACCGTACGGTAGCCCCGAGTTCAAAGCCGTTCGTTATGGGGCTTTAAACCACCTCGTGAGTCTAACTGACGAACTACATGCAGCTCCTCGGGTGAGACAAACACTGCCACTTAATCCCAATTTGCCCCACACTGCAGAAAGATATATCTCCGCTGCACGAATGGCCGGGTATAGAAAACTTGCCGAGCACTGAGTGAGGACAACCCGACATTGGTCACGTATTATCCGCTAATCCAAAGGGTCGATGCATGAACAAAGATTGGGCATTATTTGACCAACATTTTTTTCCAGGTTTATACCTGTAGCACTCAAACAAGATTCCCTTATAGCGAGAATTAACACACTTCAGGTATCGGTTGAACGCAAAGCCAGTCTTCTAGTCCGACTCGAGCACTCCGTGTAAGCCCACATTAAAACAACACACCCACCTCCTTGAGCCCGAGCAAAGTCGTCTAGGGTGACACAAACCCAGCCACGCCGGGCCGCCCCACAGGTACTCCACCCACGTAATCCCCAAAGCGAGAGCAACAACAGCCCATCCCAAGCCCGAATCCAAGCACTCCACGCTAGCCAAATATAGCGGTCCTGGGTCGAGTGTAACCTAACGAGCCTCTCCCGCGTGCCGTGCCGTGCCCGACTCCCATCTCAAAGCTCACCACCCCTCCCCCTTAAAAAAAAAAGCACTAGGGCTATGTGCATTTCCTCCGTCGGAATGTATACGGGCGAAGCCCGTTCCCTTTAAGAAGTCTTACCCGCTGGAGGCCTCGAGGAAAGAAAAGTTCCTGTTTTATTAATTTTGAAGAAAAAAAATGACAAAGAAAAATTTGGCTGGGCCGGGGACTGAACCAGAGATCTCTGGTTTAACATATCAGCGCTCTCACCACCTGAGCTATCCAGTTAGCCCCTACATGGCGGTCTTCACATTAATACTCACAACTTAATTTGATGGGGTGTATGGGGGCTTCACTCGGTCGGAAACAATACTGCCGTATATCTCCAGGGATCACGCCTCCTTTTTCATCCAGATGATGCAAACAACCAATATAGTTTGTGAACCTCGCTACAGCAGTTGGTACATTAAGTTTGAAAGAAAATAAGCTAGGCTATAATATAGACAGCGATGCGCGCGTGCCAACAGACCCCGCCTCAAAACGGCCTTCAATTGATCGTCTAGACTGAGCGATAAGAGATACGAGGAGGAACAAGTCTGATGGGGGGAGGAGGAAAAGTCCGACTAAATTGACATTTTCAGAGATAAACCTAATTATTCAGCGCTGCGCAGGCATCACGGGCTGGCCCAGTTCAACCGTCCCCCACGCTCAGCCGAGCGCTTCGGTAAAAAATAAATGAATTAAGAGACCGAGAAGAGGAGGAGAGAAGAACTGGAAGACTTATAATCAACGGATGTCGGACCAAATTGGCGAAGGTCCATCGCGGGCGGGAGTATGGGGGAGTGCCCAGGCCTACATTAGAATACAGGCCGGGTTCAATTCGCCATACACACAGGGAAGGAGGAAGGAAGGAAGGAAGGAAGGAAGGGGGAAGGACGCCCAGATGGAAAGCGGAATTGGCGTTTCGGGGAGTACAGTCTTGACAACTCGTGGCCTGTACGGGTATTTCTTGAGTTATTTCAAATCCCCCTTAAAGCCACTCCAAGCTATATACCCTTATATAAACCAAGAAGGGAAGAGGTGAAAAAAAACCACATTCCCTGGTTCGAAGCAGGAATTCGGGAGGTATGTGTTTTCATAAGAACTATGGTACCGGCCGTTATCCAAACAATAGCCCCCAATGAATTGTCCCGCATCTCCATTCCTTGATGAGCGGGGTAATCGAATTCCTACACAAACAAACATGTTAACGTGAGTGAGTTACTGTATGATTCTACGAGTGCAGCTTGGTTGATGCACTGACTAAAAATGTCACGCACACCCCATAGGGATTATATACCGAGTACCACTGATTCATTCGACTTATATTAAAGGTATAACGTGTCTGTATTACATAAAATCAAGGTTATACTTTCTATTCAAAGGTTCTGTAAGATTTACCGTACGTGAAAATTACCGACGTAAATAACTGGTGTGAGCATTTTCAGTGAAACACTGATCGTTCATTATGCATGTATACACTGACAAACTATACGTATTGATCAAAACATTACCATTCGTTGGTTTAATAACTTTTAAAAAAACTAATACAAATACAGCTTTTATTTAAACCTAGTAGTAGGAGGAAACGGGAAAAAACTCACCAAATCAATAAATGTTCTAATGACTGTTTGGAATTCTTATAAAATCATTAGACAATAATATAGTTGACTATTTGGGAAGGCCACCACAATATGTGCAGGGTAGCTCACGAGGTAAAAGTGCTGGTACGTTATCTAAGCCAGATGGTTTAGGCTCAAGTTAGATTGCATAGATAGGCCTATAGTTTTAAAAGCTGCAACCACTTTGCGTGATGCCCGAACTTCTAGCCATGCACGTTATTTAACAAAAATTTTGTTTGTCTGCCTTTCATTAATAACGGGGCCGTGATTCCTGTAAATTTTCGGCAATTTCCACTTTTTTTTCCCGAGGCCTACAGATATTAACTACTGAACGCAGTCGTGCTCGATTATAATTTAATTTATTCATTCATATTCGGCAGTTAATGATTAGATTAATTCTGACGAGCGTCCCGACGACAGCGACAGTATTTTGACTATTCGGGAAGGCCGCAACCTAAATTCTGGTCTTTTCTATCTTTCAAATTATAAAAAAAAAAACCGGCGATTAAATTTTCCTTCACCTTGTCTTTATTACTGGAAATTGTAAGAGTTAATATTTCAACCAACGTTTGGCAAGGCTTTACCTAAATAGAATACAGGATAGCTTAAAGTAGGGTTACTTCGTCCGGCCAATAATTAAGTGGAAAACATTGGTTGTTGTTTTTTAAGTCACGACTTCAGTATAGGTGTTTTAAAGCCTCCTTCATGACTGACCTTCACTGGCATTTCGTATGAAAATGAAGACTTTTCCCCCACTATACATTTATCGAGCCTGTTTGTCTCCCGAGCTCGAGGTTGGTCATTATATTACTCCCAGGCCGAGCCACTATACCCACCTCGCTCCCTGAACAACCAAGGTGCTCTCCTTCAATTTTAAATTTTGTTTTGTTTCTTTATACCTCTTCCCTCCCCCCCCTTCCTCTCCTCTCCTCTCCTGTACCGCTGGTTCTTTTGCCAATTTCGTTGGCAGGTTGAGCTGACGAAAACGATCGCAAGCTGAGTTAACGTTTTGGCGCAATTGAACGCAAACGGGGCAATAAAGCGCCCAGAAATGCGAGCTTCGGTAACCACCCCCCCTCCACCTTCCCCCTTCACGAGGAAATTTTGAATTAGTTATAGAGAGAGAAATACTCCACAGCATCCTCAACGGTATCGCGCGCATTTACAGGTTGTTTTTTATTCCATGAAACGAAATCGATTTTTCGAACGCGGCGAGGCGGTTTCTTTTTCCGTTATTCCAGAATGCCGGCGATAAGAGCAGTTTTAATGCGGCATACCTTCTATCACTCAAATCTTCTGGAAGGTTAAGAGGGCCTGACGTTTCCATCCAAGCAGGACCTTCCTCAAAGGCAGAGTATTCTGTTTTATTTGCATTGTGTCTGAAAAAATCCCGACGTGTTAATTAAACGTAGTAATAATGATTTGCAAATTGAAAGCAGCCAGCACAATTAATCTGGGGGAGTTTAATTTCTTTTAAGCGACAAATGGTGTGTATAGTGGTAATGGCTATCGTAAGCCGCTTGGTTTAATTTACAGTAATAATGTGCAGGCCACCGGCCGGCTCCCACAAACATTGTGCGTGTGGTATATGTGTGCGTGGATGTCGGCTGTGGGTTTAGGCGCGGATTCGGTGGCGAAATAACGCCCGCACGACACATGCCCCGAGGAGGTCGTGTGGGGTAGCAATTAGTTCAAATTCCGCGGTCCAGATTGCCCGGGTAATGAGAGTGAATGGGGGGAGGGAACGAGAACGAGGGATGAGGCGAGAGAAAGAGTGGGATGGAGGGATGGAGGGAGGGGAGAGGAAGGGGGTGAAAGAGAGTGAGATATAGAGGATGAAAGAGAGAGAGCGGTGGACAGAGCGCGAGGGAGAGAGCCGAAGAGTGAAGCGAGAAGGGAGGGGAGATAGATAGAGATATAGGGTGAGGTAGAGAGGGGGAGGGGAGGGAGGAAGAGGAGAAAAAGAGAGTAAGAGCGGGAGGGGAGAGAGAGGGATATAGAGGGGGGTGAAAAAAATAGAAAGAAAGAAAGGGGAGAGAGGGGGAGAGAGAGGGGAGAGGGTGAGGGAGAGGGAGAAGGATTGAGTGAGGCAAGCTAAAGGGAGCTTTAGTGTACACACCACCGACCAAATTGATTCCCTGCATCAAAGACAGATGACGAACACCCGCCGGGGTAACGGATTTCAGCTTTCCAGACGATTTGCCCACCTCCACCCTATTTCTTTTTTACCCCCTTTTCACTTCTTCAAAAGTGCTTCATTCATGTGTTATCTGGGCTCGAGGAGAAAAACCGGCGGAGGGGAAAACGAGGGACGCGAGTATAAGTGAAGGAGGGACGAGGGCAGGCAGGTAGAGAGGGGGGACTGTGGAGTAAAAAACAACCCAGTCTGTCTAAACATCGCGTCTTTAAAAAGTTTAATTGTTTTCTTCGCTGGATGTCCTGTGGCCGGAGGGCACGATTTTCCAATATCGTCGGGTTGAGGTTGGGGTTGGGGGGATGATGAGAGGGGTAAGGTGTGGTCTGGTGGGAGGGAGACATTGACACAATCCGTGCGTCTGGGTAGTCTGTTTTGTGGAGAGGGACTCCGCATGGGCTCGCGTCTTGGTGTGTGCATTTAAGATGTCTCCTAAGCGTTCCATCTCCTCCTCCTATTCATCATCACCAATCATCATCGTCTATACGTCTTTCTCTTCTCCACCGCCCCTCTCCCACCACCTCTTCTTTTTCCTTCCCGTCCTCCTCATCTTTCTCACTCTCCTCTTACTCATCCTCCTCACCATATTCCTTCTCCCCCTCTACCTCCGTATTGTTCTCCCCCTCTACATCTTCCCCCCTTTTCTTATCATTCAGCTCCTACTCACCACCTTCCTCTTCAACTTCCTCATCACCCTTCTAACCCTCTTCATCTTCCTCCTCTTTTCTCAATCTCCTAGCCATCTTTCTCTTCATCATCATCCTCCTTTAAATTCTCACCCTCGTCATCATCATCCTCCTCCTTATCATTCTCACCCTCTTCATCGTCTCCTCTCCACCATGCATCTACCTCCTTCTCACCCTTCTTCCTCCCCTCATACTCAACCCCCCTCCTCTTCCGCCTCCGACCCCCCCCCCCCCTCCCCACGTTGGTCCACTGGCCGCAGCCCCAGTAGCTACTGCCACTTGGCGCACGGTTCAATTAACCCCGGCCGGATCGCGGGTGACATTAGACGCAGCTCGGGTATAAAAACCAATTTATTTTCCATTACGCTCCGGCATAGCTTCGAGAGCCTAATACCCGCTGGCTAGCCGAGCCCAACTCTAACCATCATCCCCACCGCACCCGTCCCGGTGTAAAAGAAGAACAAGAGAAGAATGGCATTAAATCGTGCTCGTTTATTTGCTTTGGATGATCGCCTTCGGTTATTGAAGTTGTTCTCAGGGCGAGAGAGACGAGGTTAAAAAAAAAAAAAGGGCCTCTGAAAATGCCGATGCACTGTCAAGTAGCAAATAACCTACTCGATTTTAAACGTCATCTTCTGTTCCGTGAGTCGAGGAAGGAAGTCTTCAAATATCATGTATCGTTGACGATTTCGAAGAATCGACAGTTCACAGACTAAAGTACAGCCCAGGTGACGTCTTAAAGCGGCAAAGGTACACACATCATTAGGATCTTTTTGAATTCGGGGCGTGTCGCCGGTCGTGGGGCTCGCATGGTGCATGCATGTCGCGTGCTTTGACTGACGCCGTGCTGCCGAAGCTGCCCTCATGGCCGAAAAATTCAATCCCTCCCCTCAATGCTAGTATTACGGCCTGTCATCCAAAGAGGAGGTTGGGATTTTCCAGTTGATCTCCTTAGCAGTAAATGTCACCCCCAATGGTCCCCGGGTGCCGTGACGTGTCTCTGACCTCCAATGACCTTTCTGACCTAGTTTCGGAGCTGACCCCCGACGCGGGGGGAGGGGGGGGGGGCTGGGTATTTTGCAGGGGGAAAGGGAGGATGGTGAAAGGGGTGTGGAAAGGGGGGAGGAGGAGGGGTGAAGGTGGTCGGGAAGCGAGACGTAGACCAACTCCGCAAATCACATTTTCGCGTCGGCGCGTGTTCGTGCCGCGACATGAAATAGCGCGCTGCCAAGCCATGTCCCAAGGTATTTAGATATTTACAGCTCAGTCAGTTTGCTCGCGTGTCCGTCTATCTGTGTCTGTATGTCTGTCTGTCCGTCTATATATGTCTGTCTGTCCTAGGAATAAAAGAACAGCGACTTAGCCCCAGCATATTATTCTCAGGATCTGGCGTCCCCTTGGAATCTGGCTTTCGTGTTGGGATAAGATCCAATGCGATGCACCACTTTTATATGCAGGAATAATCCCTGCTTCCCTAAAAAAAAATGAAAAAATGTACAGGGCCTGGCGTTTGGAAGGCGGCAGGACCATTCTCATAGGCATCCTGTATTCATCATAACACCCATCGGATGTTATGATAGCCTGAAAGCGCACTTATGGCAGACCGGATCAATGCCATGAATTCATCGGTCGGATTCCAGTGCCGAGTCTACACGTCTACCTGCCTGCATGGCAAGTCTCACAAACCGCGAGTCTTCTTTCGGCAGTCAGTCTGCGTGGGATTGGGATTGGGCGTGTGCACGGGCACGTATCATTTTGATTTGATTTGGAGCTTTCAAACAACATTGCGACGTGCATCTATCTGTAGGCAGCCACTAACGAAACATGAGTCTGCCGTCAGTCAATCAGCGCTAACGGTATAAGGCGGTGAGGGAAATAACGGACCCAAAGACGGGGGGAAAACCGACAGAAAGGTTGCATGGGTGAATTAGAGTCAGAGAGACGGGAGGAAAGGGGGGAGGGACAGGGAGAGGCAGACATACTGACAGACGGATTGGCAAGCAGGTAAAAGGAGGCCGGAAGACTGATATGACTCTTTCATTTCATACTGGTGGGACCGCATTCAGTATCTTGGCCGAGAATTCAAGGAATCAAGCTCCCTCGTGAAAAGGGCTAAAAAGAAAAGACGATTAGGCGGGAGATGAGAAGTCGATTGCAAAGCGCCAATGTCTGTGAGTCATGACTCCACGACACACTGTACGACCTGAGCCAAAATCGGTCGATCAGCTCACAGTATTGCCCAGCTCGAATCAACCAATATTTGCATATACCCACGGGGAGTGGGTGTAGTTTGGCATCGGGACGGTCGATTTACGGACAAACAAGACAGGAAGTCTTGGTCTTTCAATAAGCAGAGGGCCTGACGTTACTCTTAAAGGCAGAAAGCCTTTTTAGTTGAGATTCACAATTCGGTTATTCAAGTCACAACCAGTTTTCAACATTCCTGTATTGCAGACAAAATCATATTACATCTCCCGACGGTCTACTTGATAGTTTCTTTAGTTGTAAAAGTCGGTTCTTCTGTGATAAGAAAATCGTCCCGGGACGGCCCATCAACATCATTCAAAATAAAACTCCAGTGCCACACTCAGAACCCTCGTAGAAAAAAAAAACCAGAAGCAAAATCTGAGGTATACTGACACGATGGTCGCGTGGATTTTTTAACACGAATTCACAGGATGTGGTACTCTGGATTGTGGAGGGCATGCGCTAGCGGCATTAAGATTCTGGACACTGGACTGACCGAAACAGCCCACGTCTGCGGGGACTATGATGCACAGTGCCTGCAGTAACCAGGCAGGTTTAATATACGGAAGATGGGTCTAGCCCCTGTGGCTAGGAAACGGCTGAAGAGCCACTCGGGACTCGGCGGAAGAGGGAAGAAAAGAGAGGGGTGGAGATAGAGAGACCGACAGAGAGGGATGGAAAGGTGGAGCGAGAGACACAAAAAAGACATATAGAGAGAGGGTATATAGTGAGAGAGAGAGAGAGGATATAGACAGAGAGACCGACAGAGAGGGATGGAAAGGTGGAGCGAGAGACACAAAAAAGACATATAGAGAGAGGGTACATAGTGAGAGAGAGAGAGAGGATATAGACAGAGAGAGGGACGCAGAGAATCAGCTAGAGACAGAGAGAGAGTGAGAGACCGAAAGAGGGAGGGACAGAGAGAGAATCAGAGAGAGGGAGAAAGAGAGAGAGGGAGAGACACAGAGAGAGAACCAGAGAGGGAGAGAGACACAGAGAGGAAGAGAGACAGAGAGAGGGAGAGACAAACAACAACACACATTATATGGAGACACAAACAGACAGACACGGGGAGACAACAGGAAACACAAAGAAAGAGAGCGACAGGGAAAGACAGAGACAGAGACAGACAGAGACAGAGAGACACGGTGGGCAAATAGGGAGGCAGAGATACAGATGGACAAGGAGGACAGAGAAACACAGACAGAGACAGATAGAGACAGAGAGGCACGGTGGGGCAAATAGAGAGGCAGAGATACAGATGGACAGGGAGGACAGAGAAACACAGACAGAGACAGATAGAGACAGAGAGACACGGTGGGGCAAACAGGGAGGCAGAGATACAGATGGACAAGGAGATCAGAGAAACACAGACAGAGACAGATAGAGACAGAGAGACACGGTGGGGCAAATAGAGAGGCAGAGATACAGATGGACAAGGAGGACAGAGAAACACAGACAGAGACAGATAGAGACAGAGAGACACGGTGGGGCAAATAGAGAGGCAGAGATACAGATGGACAAGGAGGACAGAGAAACAGACACAGACAGATAGAGACAGAGAGACACGGTGGGGCAAATAGGGAGGCAGAGATACAGATGGACAAGGAGGACAGAGAAACACAGACAGAGACAGATAGAGACAGAGAGGCACGGTGGGGCAAATAGAGAGGCAGAGATACAGATGGACAAGGAGGACAGTGAAACACAGACAGAGACAGATAGAGACAGAGAGACAAGGTGGGGCAAATAGAGAGGCAGAGATACAGATGGACAAGGAGGACAGTGAAACACAGACAGAGACAGATAGAGACAGAGAGACACGGTGGGGCAAATAGAGAGGCAGAGATACAGATGGACAAGGAGGACAGAGAAACACAGACAGAGACAGACAGAGACAGAGAGACACGGTGGGGCAAATAGAGAGGCAGAGATACAGATGGACAAGGAGGACAGAGAAACAGACAGAGACAGATAGAGACAGAGAGACACGGTGGGGCAAATAGAGAGGCAGAGATACAGATGGACAAGGAGGACAGTGAAACACAGACAGAGACAGATAGAGACAGAGAGACACGGTGGGGCAAATAGAGAGATAGGGATACAGATGGACAAGGAGGACAGAGAAACAGACAGAGACAGATAGAGACAGAGACAGAGAGACACGATGGGGCAAATAGAGAGGCAGAGATACAGATGGACAAGGAGGACAGAGAAACACAGACAGAGACATATAGAGACAGAGAGACACGGTGGGGCAAATAGAGAGATAGGGATACAGATGGACAAGGAGGACAGAGAAACAGACAGAGACAGATAGAGACAGAGAGACACGATGGGGCAAATAGAGAGGCAGAGATACAGATGGACAAGGAGGACAGAGAAACAGACAGAGACAGATAGAGACAGAGAGACACGGTGGGGCAAATAGAGAGGCAGAGATACAGATGGACAAGGAGGACAGAGAAACAGACAGAGACAGATAGAGACAGAGACAGAGAGACACGATGGGGCAAATAGAGAGGCAGAGATACAGATGGACAAGGAGGACAGAGAAACAGACAGAGACAGATAGAGACAGAGAGACACGGTGGGGTAAATAGAGAGGCAGAGATACAGATGGACAAGGAGGACAGAGAAACACAGACAGAGACAGATAGAGACAGAGAGACACGGTGGGGCAAATAGAGAGGCAGAGATACAGATGGACAAGGAGGACAGTGAAACACAGACAGAGACAGATAGAGACAGAGAGACACGGTGGGGCAAATAGAGAGATAGAGATACAGATGGACAAGGAGGACAGTGAAACACAGACAGAGACAGATAGAGACAGAGAGACACGGTGGGGCAAATAGAGAGGCAGAGATACAGATGGACAAGGAGGACAGAGAAACACAGACAGAGACAGATAGAGACAGAGAGACACGGTGGGGCAAATAGGGAGGCAGAGATACAAATGGACAAGGAGGACAGAGAAACACAGACAGAGACAGATAGAGACAGAGAGACACGGTAGGGGAAATAGAGAGGCAGAGATACAAATGGACAAGGAGAACAGAGAAACACAGACAGAGACAGATAGAGACAGAGAGACACGGTGGGGCAAATAGAGAGGCAGAGATACAGATGGACAAGGAGAACAGAGAAACACAGACAGAGACAGATAGAGACAGAGAGACACGGTGGGGCAAATAGAGAGATAGAGATACAAATGGACAAGGAGGACAGTGAAACACAGACAGAGACAGATAGAGACAGAGAGACACGGTGGGGCAAATAGGGAGGCAGAGATACAGATGGACAAGGAGGACAGTGAAACACAGACAGAGACAGATAGAGACAGAGAGACACGGTGAGGCAAATAGAGAGGCAGAGATACAGATGGACAAGGAGGACAGTGAAACACAGACAGAGACAGATAGAGACAGAGAGACACGGTGGGGCAAATAGGGAGGCAGAGATACAGATGGACAAGGAGGACAGAGAAACACAGACAGAGACAGATAGAGACAGAGAGACACGGTGGGGCAAATAGGGAGGCAGAGATAGAGATGAACAAGGAGGACAGTGAAACACAGACAAAGACAGATAGAGACAGAGAGACACGGTGGGGCAAATAGAGAGGCAGAGATACAGATGGACAAGGAGGACAGTGAAACACAGACAGAGACAGATAGAGACAGAGAGACACGGTGGGGCAAATAGGGAGGCAGAGATACAGATGGACAAGGAGGACAGTGAAACACAGACAGAGACAGATAGAGACAGAGAGACACGGTGGGGCAAATAGGGAGGCAGAGATACAGATGGACAAGGAGGACAGTGAAACACAGACAGAGACAGATAGAGACAGAGAGACACGGTGGGGCAAATAGGGAGGCAGAGATACAGATGGACAAGGAGAACAGAGAAACACAGACAGAGACAGATAGAGACAGAGAGACACGGTGGGGCAAATAGGGAGGCAGAGATACAGATGGACAAGGAGGACAGAGAAACACAGACAGAGACAGATAGAGACAGAGAGGCACGGTGGGGCAAACAGGGAGGCAGAGATACAGATGGACAAGGAGGACAGAGAAACACAGACAGAGACAGATAGAGACAGAGAGACACGGTGGGGCAAACAGGGAGGCAGAGATACAGATGGACAAGGAGGACAGAGAAACACAGACAGAGACAGATAGAGACAGAGAGACACGGTGGGGCAAATAGAGAGGCAGAGATACAGATGGACAAGGAGGAGAGAGAAACACAGACAGAGACAGATAGAGACAGAGAGACACGGTGGGGCAAATAGGGAGGCAGAGATACAAATGGACAAGGAGGACAGAGAAACACAGACAGAGACAGATAGAGACAGAGAGGCACGGTGGGGCAAATAGAGAGGCAGAGATACAAATGGACAAGGAGGACAGAGAAACACAGACAGAGACAGATAGAGACAGAGAGACACGGTGGGGCAAATAGGGAGGCAGAGATACAAATGGACAAGGAGGACAGAGAAACACAGACAGAGACAGATAGAGACAGAGAGACACGGTGGGGCAAATAGGGAGGCAGAGATACAGATGGACAAGGAGGACAGTGAAACACAGACAGAGACAGATAGAGACAGAGAGACACGGTGGGGCAAATAGAGAGGCAGAGATACAGATGGACATGGAGGACAGTGAAACACAGACAGAGACAGATAGAGACAGAGAGGCACGATGGGGTAAATAGAGAGGCAGAGATACAGATGAACAAGGAGGACAGAGAAACACAGACAGAGACAGATAGAGACAGAGAGACACGGTGGGGTAAATAGAGAGGCAGAGATACAGATGAACAAGGAGGACAGAGAAACACAGACAGAGACAGATAGAGACAGAGAGACACGGTGGGGCAAATAGGGAGGCAGAGATACAGATGGACAAGGAGGACAGTGAAACACAGACAGAGACAGATAGAGACAGAGAGACACGGTGGGGCAAATAGGGAGGCAGAGATACAGATGGACAAGGAGGACAGAGAAACACAGACAGAGACAGATAGAGACAGAGAGACACGGTGGGGCAAATAGAGAGGCAGAGATACAGATGAACAAGGAGGACAGTGAAACACAGACAGAGACAGATAGAGACAGAGAGACACGGTGGGGCAAACAGGGAGGCAGAGATACAGATGGACAAGGAGGACAGAGAAACACAGACAGAGACAGATAGAGACAGAGAGACACGGTGGGGTAAATAGAGAGGCAGAGATACAGATGGACAAGGAGGACAGTGAAACACAGACAGAGACAGATAGAGACAGAGAGACACGGTGGGGCAAATAGAGAGGCAGAGATAAAGATGGACAAGGAGAACCGTGAAACACAGACAGAGACAGATAGAGACAGAGAGACACGGTGGGGCAAATAGGGAGGCAGAGATACAGATGGACAAGGAGGACAGTGAAACACAGACAGAGACAGATAGAGACAGAGAGACACGGTGGGGCAAATAGGGAGGCAGAGATACAGATGGACAAGGAGGACAGAGAAACACAGACAGAGACAGATAGAGACAGAGAGACACGGTGGGGCAAATAGAGAGGCAGAGATACAGATGGACAAGGAGGACAGTGAAACACAGACAGAGACAGATAGAGACAGAGAGACACGGTGGGGCAAATAGGGAGGCAGAGATACAGATGGACAAGGAGGACAGAGAAACACAGACAGAGACAGATAGAGACAGAGAGACACGGTGGGGCAAATAGAGAGGCAGAGATACAAATGGACAAGGAGGACAGAGAAACACAGACAGAGACAGATAGAGACAGAGAGACACGGTGGGGCAAATAGAGAGGCAGAGATACAGATGGACAAGGAGGACAGAGAAACACAGACAGAGACAGATAGAGACAGAGAGACACGGTGGGGCAAATAGGGAGGCAGAGATACAGATGGACAAGGAGGACAGAGAAACACAGACAGAGACAGATAGAGACAGAGAGACACGGTGGGGCAAATAGGGAGGCAGAGATACAGATGGACAAGGAGGACAGAGAAACACAGACAGAGACAGATAGAGACAGAGAGACACGGTGGGGCAAATAGGGAGGCAGAGATACAGATGGACAAGGAGGACAGTGAAACACAGACAGAGACAGATAGAGACAGAGAGACACGGTGGGGCAAATAGAGAGGCAGAGATAAAGATGGACAAGGAGAACCGTGAAACACAGACAGAGACAGATAGAGACAGAGAGACACGGTGGGGCAAATAGAGAGGCAGAGATACAAATGGACAAGGAGGACAGAGAAACACAGACAGAGACAGATAGAGACAGAGAGACACGGTGGGGCAAATAGGGAGGCAGAGATACAGATGGACAAGGAGGACAGTGAAACACAGACAGAGACAGATAGAGACAGAGAGACACGGTGGGGCAAATAGAGAGGCAGAGATACAGATGGACAAGGAGGACAGTGAAACACAGACAGAGACAGATAGAGACAGAGAGACACGGTGGGGCAAACAGGGAGGCAGAGATACAGATGGACAAGGAGGACAGAGAAACACAGACAGAGACAGATAGAGACAGAGAGACACGGTGGGGCAAATAGAGAGGCAGAGATACAGATGAACAAGGAGGACAGTGAAACACAGACAGAGACAGATAGAGACAGAGAGACACGGTGGGGCAAATAGAGAGGCAGAGATACACATGGACAAGGAGGACAGAGAAACACAGACAGAGACAGATAGAGACAGAGAGACACGGTGGGGCAAATAGAGAGGCAGAGATACAGATGGACAAGGAGGACAGAGAAACACAGACAGAGACAGATAGAGACAGAGAGACACGGTGGGGCAAATAGAGAGGCAGAGATACACATGGACAATCAGGACAGAGAAACACAGACAGAGACAGATAGAGACAGAGAGACACGGTGGGGCAAATAGAGAGGCAGTGATACAGATGGACAAGGAGGACAGTGAAACACAGACAGAGACAGATAGAGACAGAGAGACACGGTGGGGCAAATAGAGAGGCAGAGATACAGATGGACAAGGAGGACAGTGAAACACAGACAGAGACAGATAGAGACAGAGAGACACGGTGGGGCAAATAGAGAGGCAGAGATACAGATGGACAAGGAGGACAGTGAAACACAGACAGAGACAGATAGAGACAGAGAGACACGGTGGGGCAAATAGAGAGATAGAGATACAGATGAACAAGGAGGACAGAGAAACACAGACAGAGACAGATAGAGACAGAGAGACAAGGTGGGGCAAATAGAGAGATAGAGATACAGATGGACAAGGAGGACAGTGAAACACAGACAGAGACAGATAGAGACAGAGAGACACGGTGGGGCAAATAGGGAGGCAGTGATACAGATGGACAAGGAGGACAGAGAAACACAGACAGAGACAGATAGAGACAGAGAGACACGGTGGGGCAAATAGGGAGGCAGAGATACAGATGGACAAGGAGGACAGAGAAACACAGACAGAGACAGATAGAGACAGAGAGGCACGGTGGGGCAAATAGGGAGGCAGAGATACAGATGGACAAGGAGGACAGTGAAACACAGACAGAGACAGATAGAGACAGAGAGACACGGTGGGGCAAATAGAGAGGCAGAGATTCAGATGGACAAGGAGGACAGAGAAACACAGACAGAGACAGATAGAGACAGAGAGACACGGTGGGGCAAATAGAGAGGCAGAGATACAGATGGACAAGGAGGACAGAGAAACACAGACAGAGACAGATAGAGACAGAGAGACACGGTGGGGCAAATAGGGAGGCAGAGATACAGATGGACAAGGAGGACAGAGAAACACAGACAGAGACAGATAGAGACAGAGAGACACGGTGGGGCAAATAGGGAGGCAGAGATACAGATGGACAAGGAGGACAGAGAAACACAGACAGAGACAGATAGAGACAGAGAGACACGGTGGGGCAAATAGAGAGGCAGAGATACAAATGGACAAGGAGGACAGTGAAACACAGACAGAGACAGATAGAGACAGAGAGACACGGTGGGGCAAATAGAGAGGCAGAGATTCAGATGGACAAGGAGGACAGAGAAACACAGACAGAGACAGATAGAGACAGAGAGACACGGTGGGGCAAATAGGGAAGAAGAGATACAGATGATCAAGGAGGACAGAGACAGAGAGGAGAAACAGGGGAGAGAGAAGAGAGCGAGAAAGAGACAGCGACATAAACGGAGAGAGAATGAAGACGACGGAGCCTTGACTACATCACACAAGGAGACCTCGGCCACTTGGTATAGGAAGTCATCCCTTCGTCGGGGGGATACTCCCTCCAAGACGACGGTCGGGGGAGGTCGGGGAAGTCTCTCCCGCCGTCGCCCGCCCGTCAGTCAGGCAGCCCGGCATAGTAGGCCGGGGACTCGTGGCCTCTTTCTCTATAATGATTGAAAATTCGGATCGAGAGCTCCAAGGCGTCTGGGGAGACGGCCGGCATGCGACGGACGAAGGCCGTCCAGGCTTTAAGTCATTTAGTATCAGATTTTTTGGTGAATAATTTCGTGTGGACGTGCGGAGATGAAAAATTCAGACCGTCGATGCGACGCCAGCATTGTCGTATCGTAAGTAATGGTAGACCTCTGAGGAAATCTTAAAGCTGGACCCTTCCATCATCTATTAATTCCAAAGTGCTGCATGAATCGATCCTAAAAAGTTGGTTCCGAATACAGCTACGATTGAAGCATATATCGGTCGCACAGCGAGTCGTCCACTAGCTCTGTGACCAGAGAGTCCAAATTTCTGTGCGCTCTGCTGAATCTGCAATGTGCAGTTATTACTGCGCAATTAAAGCGATAGACGAATTCCATTGCTTTGAGTAGGCAGAAGTTAAGGGGGTTGAGAAGTGGCCATCGCTGACTTGGGTTGTCCGGACACATGGTTTATGCATGGAGAGTTGTTTGCAGACCTGGACGTTGACCGATTACATGGACAATCTAATTTCCGAGGCTTTGCACGGTGCGCAGTGAAGGGTACTGCGAAGTTCACATCGTGCGAAAATAATGCCAGCAACGCAATATGAGTGGGTGTGTGATCCTTTTCAGACCCACCATACATCCCTCTCGTCCAAAGAGGGGATCATTCTCACATGATATCCCCTCCCCACACAAAATGCACCCTTGCAGCGGAGCACGCATGAGATAAGCGGATTAGGGCCGCTTTTGGTAACGATGCCATCGTTCACTTGCCATTGATATGACACTAACCAGGGAATGTTTCAATAGAGTTTGGGGCGAACTTTTTCTTGGCCATGCAGTGCAAAACACATGGCATTGCGGCCACGTCTTGTTTGCGTTCTTACCTACGGGCCAAATCAAGATCAATGTGTCTCGGGGACTCCTTTAAATACCTAGAAAATCATATTGATTCTTGTTGGGACAAAATAATCTCTTGATCATGAAGGATGCGTCATTTCAGCAGCTTTCCCTTCGGGTCAAATTCTTCATCCTCTTCTGGAACTCTCTCCTCTCTCCGCCCTGCCCCCCCCTCCCCCTCTGTTTCGGTTTCTCTCTCCCTCCCCCCTCTCTCTATCTCTCTATCTTTATCTATCTCTCTAGTTTTCTCTCTCTATCTCTCTCTCTGTATCGCTCTCGCGCGCTCTCTCTCTCCATCTCTCTCTCTTTCCATCTCTCTCTTTCGCGAGTAATGTCATGGAAAATATGCAGTGGTGTTTTGATAATGCAATTTGTGTTCAACGCGCCGTGGACTCAAATGTCATCTGCTGGGCCCCATAGCGACTAGCCTGGCCGTGCATCAGAGCAACCTGCCCCCTCAATCCCCCCACCCACCCCACCACCCCTTCCCCCGCACTTCGGGCCGGCCCACCGTATACGTGCACGCTCGCATGCCGACTACACCCGACCCAAACACACCTCGGCTAATACGCAGCCAGAATGCCCGGCGGCTGTTTCCAACGAAATTTCGTTCCGACCACGTCCTCCCTCCCTCTTGCCATATACAACAGCGTATGTATAAAATACAGATTTTTTTTGTTTCGAAAGCCCTGGAAATCTAGAAAAGGGGTTGTTTCTTGGCCCAATGGTCTAGTTTATGTTTATCCAGAGGGCTTATACTGCACTGAGGTATAGACACGATGGGGATTCATGTTCTCGTCGATTTTTTTTTTTCTGGACCACATCTGGGTTGGGGTTAAATTCTCCTGGTGTGGCGTGTGTGTTGCCAGCTAATCTTCTCCGAGGGGAGAGGAGGGGGGGATACAGAGGGAGAAGTCTGTGCTTCGGACTGATTTCCGACGTGTCGTATTATAAAGGGGGCCACGGTCCTTGAGGTGGTACCGCGCACGAGCGTGCGGGGCCGGTCGACAAGGTTCAGATCCAGGCTGCGGGTTTAAAATGGCGCCCGTGCGTCTATTCCGCCCTCGTTCTCCAGTGGGTGATGATGTATCAGGGAAGGATAACTATACCGATGAGTAGTTCCACATCCGAAGCAGCATTCACCACGAAAATGACTGGCTGTTCCAAGGGCAAATTAGAATAAAAGTTAAAGCGTTCCTCAGGGAAGGTCTTTGATGGGTTCGCTAATTGATGGCGGGCGCCGAGTGGTATGGCGAAGACAGCGCCCGGCCGTCGACGCGGGGAATTTGCCGTATACACTGGGTATGAACGGCGGGATGGGTGGAAGGAAAGTTCCTAAGGATCCTTGCCCCGCGTATGGTCTCAACCTGGATTGGTCCAAGTCGCAACTTTTCCATATGGTGGTTTTGAAGAGACCAATACATATTCCTGTTTCGTCTTTCTGAAGCAGACCGGTCTTCCGTTTTCATTTTCGTGTGCGGATTTTTTGTTTTGAGTGTTGTTGTTGTTTGTGCATGGGGGGGATTTTTTGGTTCCCGTTTTATCCTTGAGTGGCCTAATTTTTGATCTGGCAGAGGCGGAACTGGTGCAAACGGCGAGACCGACTGTGCCAGAGGCGTCACACATGGATGTGTGGAGTGGCCGGGTGCAGGTCTTAGGGGCAGCGTGACGGCCCGTGTCCGGCCGGCCGACGGCGAGTGGTTGGTTTTAGCTCGGTTTTCCTGTTTTTCGCGCTCTCTCTCTCTCTCTCTCTCTCTCTCTCTCTCTCTCTAGCTCTCTATCTATTTCTCCTGCTCACTCTCTCTCTCTCTCTCTCCTCCACTCCTCGGCTCTCGATCTTCCAGAGTGCCGGCAGCGTCGGCAGCGTCGGCGGCGTTTGTATGTGCACCGCCATCTGTTCCCCCCTGCGACCTTTGGCATTTCTGCCATGGGGCTCAGGGCGAGCTGCGTCAGATGGGGGAAAAAAATAAAAATAAAAAAACAACTCGGGATCTTCCTCTTGGTAAAAAACAAAATGCCGCTAAATTTTGTTTCTCTTGCAACGGCCGTTATATTTGTTGTATATATTATTCACTTCTTTTGAGGCCACCTTCTCTGAGATTGGGACTGTGAAGAGCTCTTCTCGTACCTTCACTTCTCGTAGCTCTTGGCTCTTCGCACCTGGCTACTTCACAGTGCCCACGACCGCCACACAGGGTGCTGTGTAAAGAATGTGCCAGAGTCTTTTAGCCGTGTCCGCACTGGACTTATTTTTTACCGAGCCCGTGGGTAACATTCCAATGAGTAAATCTTCCCGGCGTCCGCACTTGGACTTTTCGACTCGGGTAAACTAACCGAGACGATCGGTAAAACTAACCGACTCATGTACATGTGCATGTACATGTACTCTAGGTACACAAACACGTTGTTACCCTGCGCCCGCGCGAGTCTTGCATACAGTAACGTAACGTGCGGGGCGCCGGATGTGTTTTTTTACCGAGTCGTTTACCGAGACGTCGTGTCCGGATTGGACTTTTCGACTCGGTTAAACTTACCTGGTCAATTTAACCGGGCAGAAGTTGGTCGGTTAAACTACCCACTGGAGTCGGGTAAGTTACATGGGAGGAAAACTTCCTGGGCTGTCCGCACTGGACTTAATATGGTCAATTTACCCATTTGCTCGGTTAGTTTACCCATTTTAAGTCCAGTGCGGACGCGGCACGATCCTGCAGGGCACATGGGGAAGGAGGGAGAAGAAGAGGCAGACAGAAAAGGAATGGGAAGACAACATCACAGAGTGGACAGGGCTAAGTTCGAGTGAAGTCCTTCGGAAAGCAGAAAACAGAGGGTTGCAGAAAGATGGTTGGCAGGTTTCTAGTGCAAGGTTCCCGAACGGTCTACCAGATTAAAGGGAAAGAGAAGTGAAGTGAATCAACTTTTAGCTATTAGTCATAGGAATATTTTTTATCGACAGGGTTGCAAATCAAGATGGCATCATAATAATGAGGCATGTATTATTGTCTTGCTTCGGGAGTCCAGCAGCCGACCAACCGAAGCTGAATTCGAACCAAAACTCTGTAGTAGTGGCGTTTAATCATAGGTGATTCACGAAAACTTTACCACCCATTCGTGCATGGGATGGACGGTGGACCTGCCTTCAGTCAAGGAAGACCTTCGCGGAAATTGGCTTCCGAGTCCCACTATAGGTCATCTCATACGAAAGATATGTCTTTAGAACGATTGTGGATGTCAGGACGTGCGGGGTACTATAGTTATCGTAGTCCAACCCCCAAACGTTATGAGACTATATCGAGCGAGCCAGGAGAGCCAAACGCCGCAGCCACGTACCCGTCTGACAACTCGTTATCCCATTAGGCGAACGACGTAAGAGAGAGGAAATTGGCAATTACGTCTAAATCATTGGCACTTAATGAAAACTCTGACGAGGGCGGGACCGCCGCGAGAGGGCGCTGTGGGTCATCTTTGTCCAGACGCGCAAGACAGCTGGATTGGTTTTGTTCCTGCATTTTGTTTACGGAAGCGAGCATGTTTGAAATCGATGTTATTGATGAGAAAAATCTAACGGGATTTACAAAAAGGTCGCAAATTATTGATGACGGATAAGCCGGGCTAATTTTAAATAGGACGCCTAGATCGTTCTCAACCGTTCTTGATGAGTGTAATTCCGAGTACATGACACTATACCATCAGACGCACTTGTGTTTAAAGAAAGGGAAAATGACAGGCTTCAGTATTATAAACAGTATTATACTCAGTGGATTTCCGTCTCCATGTAGACTATAGCATTTCAACTCCTCCACAGATAAGTAATTCATCGCATTGGTGAGAATCAAATGTAAGCGGATATGTAACTGTTCACTGCAAAGCAGCTACTTTGAGCTGTTTTGTGCAGGGATTTTCAAACTGAATTAGGGCGTCCCTAGTGGGGGTGGAGGAAGTACGGAAATATATGGAACACCACGCCTCGGTAAAAGACGGAATATTACGTTAAGAGAGCGTCCATAAAAGCGTTCATCTGGGAAAAACATTATAAGCTGCAATGACGCAAATTGCTGAAATGTATGCAGCGCTGGATAGTGTAGAGTTTCCACCAACAAAAGATATTTCTGATGCGGAGGATTACATGGTTTAGTATTTACGTCAATTACGGATTGACTTTCATAACGGGTGAACATACAGTTTGAATTCATTTCCCCCTTTTTTTATGAGGCTGACGATTCGCCACATAGTTATGAATGCTGGGCTCGTCAATCCGTGGGCATGGCCAATAAATAATTTGTAAAAATGGCCGGTGGTAACTGCTTTTCCGCAGCAACGTCAACCGACCGCTGCATTTGTACAAGCTTCGGTGCGAGTGCTCTCATGAATAAACCAGCCCTCCCTGGTGTAGATACGAGGCAATAACGCACGGAGCCGAATAACTGGGATGGAAAACTGTCCGAATCCATGTACACAAATGTACCATCATTATTATAGACAGGGAATGTAAACCAATTGAAAGTTCATTGCTGATTTGGTTTATATAATTATCTTTGGTCGGGTCCGGGTATGATAGGGTCGAAGTCCGTACTGTCACTACTTAAAAGGATACGTAATCAAACTCAACGTATTGTCATTGATTATATACATGTCTTTGCAAAGAATTTTGAATACTTTGGTTACAGACCCATAGAAGCATAACAACTTTCCACACACTTTGCACGCACTGTCCAATTCACTGAAATGTTTATTTTACTCGCCTTTAAAGCATGACACAAGAGTATTGAGATACATCAGTACTCGTCCTCAACCTTCCAAAGTATTTCTTATTCAAAACCAGTCTTCCTGCGAAAACGGTTCCAGTTAAAAAGCCGTCTTGTTTGAGAAGACTCAAATTACACTCAGATGACGATGTCAACAGCCCAACAGACCGGCACACTCAAAATATGCGTTCGACAAGCCTTATAATTATTAATTCAAGCTGCATCTTACAACTATTGCTGGTTTGTCCATAACAGCTTTATAGGTGTAACACGTACATGCATAGCATGCATACTTTACATCGCACAAAACACGGAGGGATATATATAACCCTGCCATTCTCACTTCACAAGGAAAGAAAGAAAAAAAGAAGACTTGAACCCGGCCCCTGAGTTAAAATTCAAGCGCTCTATCACGGGTACTACCCAGTATTCTGTGTGCCGTTTACCAGACTTTCTTTGCTGGTGGGTATGCCAGTCAGAAGCTGCAGGGATTTGATGCCAACCCGAGTGCACAATGTGGTGCAACTTTTGAAGCTATTCAAAACCGATATATCCTCCGTTGTTTTTTTTCTTCGGGCGCTTTGGATAAATTGTTCTAGAACCTCCGATAAGTTTCAATTTGAAAACGTCTTAAAGCCCCTACACAACATTGGTCGAGGTCAAAGAATAGCATCCATACGTTGTCTCATCCAAAATTATGCATGAAATGGCACACCTGTGAAAATGTCAGCTCAATCCGCCAACCGAGTCTCAAGAAAATTGTGAAAAACTGCTTCATTTGTTTCGCGAGAATGCAACATTCAACGCCGTACTGTTCGGAAAAATAGTTAAGATCTCGGTGAGACGTAAACGGTTTCTTTTACTATTTTCTCCCAAAATACAACATTTTAGGCAGAAATATTTCAGTGCGAGGTTTCTACTATAACCATTTTCAAACTGTATAAGTTTCATGTAAATCTGTGAACATTTCTGTTTTTCGATCTTACCAATGTTGTGTAGGGGCTTTAAAGCTAACGAATTTTTCTTTCAGACAAGGACTGAGATTAAACAAAACTATGCACAGAGCTCTGTTCACGAATGCGGGGCCTGTGCGGTATCGCCGCACGTTTGAGATTATGAATTGAATTACCAGTGATGTACGTAGGGGTAGATATGGAGCTGCCTTTAACACTCATTGACGGGCAATCACTGCCGCAACGGTGTTTGTATCATGAAGTCAAATGGAGACACAGACACACTGCCTCTCCTCAGTGTTGAGGAGAATCTAAACGCCGTGTCACAGACACATCATACAAAAACGTGCAGGACCAGTCGTTTTGAACCGGCTCAAAGATAGTGTGTCACACTATATAGATAAGATTTGAAGGTTTGCATGGTGGAAGTACAAAGTGGAAGTTTTCCGGTGACACCATTTAACACATATCTCTTTGAGTGCGTCCCGGCAACTCAACGTGCAGTTTTGAACCGGCTCAAAGACAGTGTGTCACACTTTTAGATAAGATTTGAAGGTTTGCATGGTGGAAGTACAAAGTGGAAGTTTTCCGGTGACACCATTTAACACATATCTCTTTGAGTGCGTCCCGGCAACTCAACGTGCAGTGTGCACTCTGCCTGTTGCCTGTCAGGAAACTGTGCGTCTCATTGCGTTAAACAATGACAGGAACATTTCAGGTGCCAAAAAAAATGTCCGTGGGAGCTCGGGCAACCGTTGATCGAGTCTACCACACACACCGGAGAAGTGTCAGTTGTTCGCGTTTGTGTCTGGAGTTTGATGTCCTGTCGTCCCGTCACGCCTGCAGAGGCTGCGAGAGCGCCGCCTCGCTCTCGGCGTTCAGGAAGACCAGCGTGTTACTAGCCTCGGCCAGATCGGCGATGGAGACGCGGCCCCGCTGCTGCATGAACTTGGCCACCCCCTCCAGCTCCTCCCGGGAGACGTAAATGAACTTGCCGCGGTCGTCCACCACGCCTGTGAGCAGGCCCTGCTCCTGCAACTCCTGAACCCTCTGAATCGCGTCCTATACGCACAGGACGAAAAAGAACGGGTTGCGGAAAACGGGCCACTCTTCACGGAGAATCCCTTTGAGCTAAGCGTCAAATGACGTGCACGGAAAGAGAGAATGGAAGTGAAGTGAAGTGGAGCTTTACATGTGTCACGGGTATTAGTAAGTTGCATATGCAAGTGTAAGTGAATATTTCTCAAGGGTTTGCGAGGAAATACATGCAGGTACTCCTGTAGAGACTCCAGGGTGCGGTAAAGAGCAGTGATGGTGATATTTCCAACGAGCAGACACAGACAGTAACACCACCGTGGCAAAGAGCACAGGCAAACAGCGTGAACATGCCGAAGACAATGAGTGAAATGACAGGTAGACGTGCTAGTCGGGTAAATACACTAGGAAAGGTGTGCTGTGTGGTCTCTTGAAAAGAGAAGCTTGAGGTATCGAGACTGCTGCACTACAGCTATCCTAGCAACTAAGTACGGTTGATGCACACATTACGATGAAACGGTAGACAGCCAATTAGCCATGTTAGTGGGATCAATAGAAGAGGAAAGGTGTATTGTGGCAGAGGAAGCAGTTACTGCAGGAGCTTTGGTAGCAGCAATTACCGGTACCCAAACTCCATCAAAGAAAGACAGAAACAATGAAACGATGTAGCCATTAGGAACATGTAAATACATGAATGCGCTCGTAAATGTTTATTGCGGCACCAATAGAGACTAGAGACGGCGTGAGGTTTCAACAACTACTCCATCAACGGTGGGACGTATAAGTTAACGACTCGTGCCAATGAGTGGTCACAGAGAAGCAAGTAGACATTATGGGTGAGGGCGATGCCCACCTATGTACTGGAGTAGGTATATACCACTCCTTCATTATCCCCAGCGAACTGTTTGTGTGAAATGTAACACAAGCTATCTGGCATTTCTGTCCAAATGAGTCGTCAATGTGATTGGAAACAGGCCCCCACCAGTCGCACAAGTAGAAGCTGGGTGAGTGAATAGGTACCATTTTTTGGTCACCCTGCATTTGAGGAGGTGCAGTGCAACTGCAAAGGTGGATGTCTACTGGCGACGTGATATTGGTTCTTCTGAAGGACCAGACCGACCTGCCAATACTCGGCCATTAACAAAGCCTACTCATGAATATCGGCAGGGAAAAGGGTTAGATGGAGTGAGGGGGGGGGTGGGGAGTTGGTGGGCAGCAAGTTGACATCCTGTCCTGTGCCTAATGGAGCGTGGCATAATTCAAACATGAAGATCGGTCGGACGGGACGGAGGGAAGGAGGGAGGGTGGGAAGGAAAGGAGGAGAGTGAAAGAGGTGGTCTGCAAAACAAGGTTAGCGAGGCTGATATCTTTACAGTCAGCTCGACAACATCTGATAAAAAGAGGTCTCAGGAGTAGGAGATGGACAGCCTAACGGTAGCCTAAAACGTCTGGATTCTTGAGTCTTCAGAGTCAAGTGAAAAGCACTTTCAGTCTGGGGTCAGAGAGAATAAATCTGCCCTCCTACCTCATCTAAAAAAAAAAAAAAACCTATCTACGTCCAGCATCTGACAAATTTAATCCTGATCACTCAAGCCAAAACCTGACCGTCTAGTCTCCATCCGAGGATACACTACAATTACTGGAATTCCTTCCCTCGCTTCTAATTGGTAAATACTTTGTGTGTTTTGGGATGGTGCCGTTGTCAGCTCATGGTTTGGCGTGGACGTGGAGATACATTCAGGCATTTGTGAGAAGAAATTCCTTGAATAATGGTCCTCCTAAAAAGATCCCACTTCATTCCAAGACAGCTAATGTTGATTTGCACAGGTTTCCCAAAGCCTTCTATCCATGTACCATGAGCAGTCTCTTAGGCATAATAGCTTTGACGCAGACACTATAAATTGCTAGACCGATTCTTAATTTCATAAACTAAACAAAATTACAAAAGAAACTAACACTGATGCTTAGGATAGGCTAAACACTAGTCTGAGCTATGGACACAGGCGTCAAATTCATTTTGGATCAGAATTGTAAAACCCCATCAACTGTTCACTCAGTCATGTAAAAAGGGCCGTGGGGCTTTACCGAAGGCCAACAATTAAAAAATATACCAACGTTAATGTTTGGCAATTTATGTGGAAGTGCATTCACATTTTGAATGATTCACATGGTCTACAGTACCCGAAGGTCATTCAGTACATGTATGTGGCTTGACGGTCTAAGCTGCTACAATAGTTTTATGGTGAAAGGTTGCTGTGGTGAAAAGTAACTGTTTGGGGCACGGTAGCTATGGGGAAGAGTAGCTATGGTAAAAACTTGTTAAGAAGATCGGTATGGAAATTTACTGTTACTGTAGAGGTTAGTGGCTACTGTATGAAGAATATCAGCCATGTGGCAAATAGCTATGGTTAAAAGTATACAGGTAGGTATGGGTAACTATGAGTACATGATGCTTTAGGGACGGATGGTAGTAAGTAAGTAGAGACAGATGTATGGTCAAAAATAAAATAAAAAACCATAGGGTGACATGTTTCAATGCAGCTGAGTGGCAAGGGCAGGTAGCTGTGGGGATTGGTAGCTGAGGTGTACACTACCCGTGGGGAACACTAAATACAGCATAGGAAATGGTGGGCACAGTGCATGCTATCATGAGCCAACAAGCAACAAGGACCACACACGACCATGGCTTTTAAAGCACATTTATAAAACCATCCAAATCACACGGATGTGGGCTTCACAGCTTTAAACCTGGGGCACACTTACTGTGTGGTACACACTTGGAACAATACTCCTCATTACATCAGCAAATTATGCGGGCATATTCTTTCTTCTAGCTGCTTTATGAGTGTGCAATTTCGAAATGAATTTCAATCATTGCATGTGCATTCCTTTTGCATGACCTTTTGCTTTGTTCCAGCAACTCCAGAGCATTTAAAATATAAGTGCTGTATGTAGTTCTACATAACTTCAATGTAAATACATAACTTCAACTTGTCTATTCATCTTCTTACCTGCGTCTTCATGTTGAACTCTACTCCCAGATCTTCGAGTAGAACCACTTTTTTCTCTTTGATGTAATCAATGAACTCTTGGAGTAGGTTTTGTGACTAGCATGCGTGAAAAAATAGAGATTGGGACTAAATGACCAACTTGCTACAATTAGTGGCCATGGAGATGGATTTGGGGTTTTGAGCTTAAGCAAGTATTGTTGCTTCAGCAGGTCCACCATAGATCTCGGCAATGACAATGAGGTATTGTCTGCAAATTTGGACTTAGATAGCTTATAAGGTTATCTATAAACCCTAACCCTACCCGAAGCCCCAAATTACCACAAACATGTCTGATTTACAAAGTGTTTGGAATGCACTTTTTAATATTAATTAATAATGGTTTTGCCGAGTAATGAGCTTTCAAGTAAGGGTTGATACTACCATAGGGAAACACAGAATAAGGTTGAATGTGGCAAATATCACTGACATACGATGACAAATTATACCTGTAGCATAACATCCGATCAACATGTGTTTGGTAAAAATGTGCGGGAAGGATGAGGAAAAAAATTTCATCATGAAGCCATATTGACCAAATCTCGGCAGACAAAAATTGGGGGGGGGGGGCATTATGCCCTCAAGCCTAGTTAGGGTTAAGGGTCTCCAGTCTGAAATCACATGCCATCGAATCAACCTGGTTTTAGTCTGAACAGTGGAGAGAATGCTCGCGTCTGAAAGAGAGGTCAGAGACAGTGTTAGCACTCACCTCCGATTCCGTCAGCACTTTCTCAAAGCCCTCTTCGTGCACCTGGAAGCTCTCCTTGAGGAGCATATAGGCATCTTGCTCCTTCCTCTCCTGCTCAACTTTCCTGGCTTCCTCCTCCTCCTCCTACAAGGCAGAGGGGAGAAAAAATAGGGGAATCAGTGAAGTCTTCTCAACTTCTCAAGTCCTCTCTGGATGCATGGGAAACCCATGTTCCGAACACTGGGCTCGCGCACATAAAATATGCCGGGCCTAATGCACTGATCTCCCCCGGATCAATCCCGCCTCCCAAAGGGAACTTTTGAAAGTCTTTGTGGATTCTGCTGTCGTTTGAACGATGACTGTATATCTGATGAACACAAACAAAAATGCTGCTGAACAAATAGGCATGAGATAATTGGTAGAGACCCAACAGGGCCCGGCGTTCCGACCCTAGCAGGACCTTTCTCACAGGCAGAATGAGATTTCAAGCTTCTGCAAGGTAGAAAGGTCCTCCTAGGATCCAAATGTCAAGCCCTCCAAGTCTTTTGGAGACATAAAGTAAGAGTGTATTGTAACACTTTATAAGGACTGACTCGAGGCAGAGACAGCAGGAGCTGGAAAATCTTCACTGGCTGGAAAATCCAAAGCCTTTTCTTTTTTTAGTCTGGAGTAAACTCTCTCCCTCGACCAGTGAAGACAAACGTTAAGGATAAGCTCTGTGTCAGGCCACTTCAAAAGGTCAAGTTGCTCTTGAGATATTGGACCACGTACCTTTGAACCCCCATCATGGATTGGGATGCCTTTTGGTTTCTTAACTGATGCCTTTTGGTTTCAAAACACATCTTTTGATCTTTCAAATCAAACCAAAAATAGTGAGTGGGCCTTATGATTGGATTCTGGCACAAACCTTTCTCAAAGGCAAAAGACTTTTCTTTGAAAATTTAAACAAAAACAAGGGCAGCACACCATGCTCATCAAGTGTATCAAAGTGTCCAATTGTACTACACCGTACCTGGGAGTGGAGCTTGGTTAAGAGACTAAAGCCACACAAATACGGGGTTAGCAATACTTCCGACCGGCCTGAAGTCGTTAAATCAACATGAGGGGGCATATTGGACCGATCGATGCCTAAAAAAAAACCCACCCAACTAGTGACAACATAAATGGAGAAAGTCACACCAGCCAGACGGTTCAAATCCTGCCTCGCTGGGTAAAACCGGGGGGTAACTTGGGAGGATTTCACAGATGCTCCGGGGGTTGATTCAATTTCAGCAGCAGGGGGAACAGATCAGAAGAGAAAGATCCTCCAGCCACTCACTCTCTTCTTCTCCTCCTGTTCCTCCTTCTCGGTCTGCTGCTGTCGCTGCTGGTCCAAAATCTCCTCCCGCCGTTTCCTGTCCTCCCTCTCAGCTGCTTCATGCTGCAATCGAATCCCGAGAGAGAAACAAAACAAAAATCCGTTGGCGCATAAAACAGTTGCCGCAGTACATGAAACAGTTGCCGTTGGTCCAGAATCCCATACTGCCATTTCCAGTTCTCACTCTGTGCTGCTTCGTGCTGCATTGTAGGCCCAAGAGAAAAATACTAAATCAGAAGCAATTGTACATGTACATGAAACAGTTGCAGGTCAAAACTGTCCCACTACCGTTTCCTGTGCTGCTGCTTCCTGTTCTCCCTATAGGACCCTGGGCTGCTTTTCATATCAAAAGCCCAAAGGCGAAGAACAAAAAAAATCGTGCATGAAACAGTTGCTGCTGGTTAAAAATGTCTGACTGCCATTTCCTGGTCTGCTGTTTCCTGTTCTCCCTCTGGGCTGCAGCTACTTGCTGTGTTAAAGGCCCACTGGGAAAAAAAATACTCATCTGTGCATGAAAAAGTTGTGCATACACACAGGCATATAAAGCGTACATGTATGCAACGCTTGGGCCTTAAATGCTTTTGTTTTGCACTGATCATGTGCCCCTTGCCAACTGCCAAGTGTACATGAATGCAAGTGCATGTACATAATTCAATTATTCATTTTTTTGTATGGTAATGGGCCAACACTGAGCAGATGCAGGGAGCTCGACTGGAGGGTGACCTGTACTTTCCCAAGGAAAACTGGGTCAATGAGATGGGCTGAATAAGGCAGACAGTTAAGAGACTCTGTAGTATTTCCCAAAAGAAATGCCAAGAATAGATTCGCACTTTGGCTAATGTGCCGATGAGTACTCGGGAGGGAAAAGGGGAGGGTGGCATGATGTGAGCTCACGACAGTTTATGATCTGGGTAAGCACATGGGTGGCTCATACAATCGAGTGTACTTTCTACAGAACTGGGTTAAAGCCTGCAATGGCCAGCACTCCCATTCCCCGACACACACCCCCGGGCCATGCCCACCTGTGCCTGCGACTATTGCAAGTCTACAGGGCCCACTTGAGCAGCTCTCAACCTGGGAATTATTCTAACCCAAGCAGCAATCAAGGCAATTGTATTATGCGACTGGCTACACACTGCAAAATCTGCATGCATGTTTTGAGGCAGCTCGTTGAAACTGGAAAGGCTTAGGATCATGTATCCTACAAATCTCGATGGCAACTTGATTATCTGGCATTCCATTCACTTAATTTTTTTGAACTGTTAAAACATGATCTTGGTCTTGGTTTCCATGTACATGTAATTAGTATACAAAAATATGTATAGGTTCCTCGGTCTATACTGTACATGTACTCTTTAACTCGGTCATGAGCTACAATCTCTTTCTGTAAAATGCATAGCCCTGGCCCGAGTCTGTAATGGAAGCTGTCATTTTCCCTAACAACAAAGAGTCTCAGTCTCAGATGGCTGGATTCTAAGTCTTGAAATGCATTCATGATCACTATCTTGGTCTTGGTTTGGGAACCCGAGGTCGGGTCTTCCCATCAATCGGGATCTTGGCAACCTGGTCTTGACTACAAGGGGGTGGGCCACTGGTCCTTCTCCAGCCTACAGTGCCGTACCTCTCGCTGAGCCTGTCTCTCGGCTTTCATCTCCAGCTTGCGGACCTTCTTGGCTCCCATCTTCTTGGTCTTTCCTGTCTCATAGTCAAACTCCTCCTGTACCTGTTCAACATCCTCTGGAGGCAGTGAGGCAGAGAGAGACAGCACGAGACAAGAGTGAAGCAGAGGGACAGAGTGGTGTAAAAAGAGGCAGAGAGACAGAAAGAGAGGCCGAGAGACAGAAAGAGAGGCAGGGAGACGGAAAGAGAGGCAGAGAGACAGAAAGAGAGGCAGAGAGACAGAAAGAGAGGCAGGGAGACAGAAAGAGAGGCAGGGAGACAGAAAGAGAGGCAGGGAGACAGAAAGAGAGGCAGAGAGACAGAAAGAGAGGCAGGGAGACAGAAAGAGAGGCAGGGAGACAGAAAGAGAGGCAGGGAGACAGAAAGAGAGGCAGGGAGACGGAAAGAGAGGCAGGGAGACAGAAAGAGAGGCAGGGAGACAGAAAGAGAGGCAGGGAGACAGAAAGAGAGGCAGGGAGACAGAAAGAGAGGCAGGGAGACAGAAAGAGAGGCAGGGAGACGGAAAGAGAGGCAGAGACACAGAAAGAGAGGCAGAGAGACAGAAAAAGAGGCAGAGAGACAGAAAGAGCCAGAGAGGGACAGGGAGAGACGGGGAGAAAGAGAGAAAAAGAGACAGAGACAGACAGAGGACAGAAAGACAGACAGAGAGGGGCAGAGACAGGCAGAGAGAGGCGGGAAAGGCAGAGGGAGAAGGAAGAAAACCATTTAATCACAGGTACGTAATGTACTGGTACAACTTGGGAAGTTGGGACCGTTTCTTGCAGATCACTTGAGTGCATGTGACAAGATGAGTGTCACTTCATGATCATATCAATATTTTGCCACTGGATAATCTGAAAGTTAGAATGTGAGGATCCCCCAACGAAAGCAATCAGGCGTCCTGGGGTGTTTTATTATATGGCAACATGGGAAGCACATGGGATTGGGAAGCACATCCATGGGCAATCATCACATGGTTATTTAGTCCATGTATTTCTCAAGTACTGCATTATGCTTATCCCTGAAGCATAAATTTTAGACTCCTGTAAAACACATAGGGCATAAGCCTATGCCGATATAAATGTAACTTTATGTAAGTACTGTACAAATTACAAACTGATGTAGTTATGTACAGTACAGTACATGCACCTCCATGGAAACTGAGAACAGGCAATTTCCTCTCAGCGTTGTCTTCATGTTATAATACAAGTTTTGTTACAAGGCCAAATCATAAGAGAGTCTGTCTACCGGTCTAAATTCAATCTGTGATTAACAGCACATCACACAAGTCCGGCGGAATATTGACACATTTGCTTCAATGGGGGAGTTCAACTGTATAAGGGCTGCCAAGAGAGGGCGCCGTGACCAAAACTGGGGCTCACCAAAGGCCAAGGGGCACTGCAGTCTGTTTTCTGTCAGTGCATACAATTGTATAGTATTAGTATACATGTAGGACATTACTGACCAGTGCACTTTTGGAGATGGGTTGCCACTTACGTACAATTATGAGACCACCTGGGTTACACTGCAACTGAATGGCTCTAACTGGCTAGGAACGGGCATTCATAAGTGTCTTCACTTTTCAAGAAGTGCATCTCCATCTTCCACTGAACGTTTACGAGCCCACATGCACCAAAGGCAATTAAATGGGTACATACATGTACATGTTTGTGCCTACATGTATGCACACCCAGTGCACAGTGCACCCATTTGTGGAAGTACATTGTACACTGTACATGTAAAAAAAAAAAGAACAAACATGTAGTTGTACATATACATGTACATGTACATGTACATGTACATGTGCGTGTGGAGAGCATACATAATAGCATAAGATTACACAGCATATGGACACCAGAGTATCACTTTTGACAGCAAAACTGACCAGTCTTCCCTACAGTACTTTCAGTATAATAAACAGTGTGACCAAGCAGAACCAGGTAGGTGACTTTGATGTATACAAGAAACAGGACCAATAGCTACTGTTTAGCATGTTTAGTGTTTACATTATAATGCAACAATGTGCATGTATACATGCATTCATTCTCTATTGAGTCTATTCCATGTACAGAAATTCTTGAGAATGCTAAGAAATGTACATGTAGATGAGCATCAACTCTTGCGCCTTGTTGCATGAGTGTAACAGGATGAAGGTCAACCGAATTCTATTCAGCACTTGGCAATCGTGAATCCACCCATTGCTGCATTAGTTATGCTTTTCCACACAGACTACAGCCACTGCTTTCCCTTTCTGTGGGTTTTATATCATTATTTTGACTGCTTCAGGCAGCACAACTGTGGTCTGCAAATATATATTCGAGTGGAGACATACACGTACTTAAGTATCTTCCAAATTGTAAGTGTATGTGTGAAGTACATGTATCATACTTGCTTTCCCCCTTGAGCTAAAAAAACCCACACATGACTTGGCACCTTCAAAATCACATATCCAGATCAGTGTCAATGAACCCATAAAATACATGTGACCCAAAGCAGTAGGCTACTATATGTACTGTGGTGCCTTTAATAAAAGTTCAAATGGAAAAATCAAATTTTGTCCCTCAACATTCTGAAAAAAAGGTCTACAGCTGCTCTTTCCGCCCCCCCCCCCTTCCCCCCTGTGTGGACGATTTGAAATGCCCTTTTCCCAAACATACCAAATGAAATTTGGACACGTTTGAAGTCCAGGCTATGGCCCCGAACTTTAAGTGTCGTAAATGTCACATTTCCGCCACAGCTCTCGTGGGTGTCTACCGTATTGGCCCATGTACCCTTGCAGGTGTTTTTTTGTGGCTCCATTCTGATCCCTTCAGGTTTGCCTGCTTTCTCTTCTATTCCCCCACCCCCTTCAATTTCACTCAAATGCTGTACATCACTGCACGCCAGACATATACTGTGTATTGCACGAGCAGTGAGCACTTCAGACCATTATCACCCATCGTGCACACGTGCATACTCCAAATCTTTGAGTGATACTTCTCGCACTAAATTGACGCCATCGTCTCACTTATTAATTTGGCACTCTCTTTCATGTCTTGTGTTTCAGCCAATTTAAATTGGATGACTGACCAGTGTGGCAGTGAGCCACTTGGTGTACCAGTGTACATGTACATGTACATGTACCAGTGTACATGTACATGTACATGTACACTGGTACATGTACATGTACATGTACCAGTGTACAAGTACTGTACATGTACATGTACATGTACATGTATTCAACGCAAAGCAATGACCAAATCTTTTTTTGTAGGCCTACATTTAGGTTGGAGTTTCTTCTGCTGCATAATAGGCTGTGAGGTGACCTACCCAACTAATACCACTACCTTGGGTATTTGTCTCAAAAAACCCAATACCTATAAGCGGTGAAAATCAGGCAGAAAAATGATCAATTTAGTCCTTTCACACTTGTGCAAAGTTATACATCATCAATGTATGACAAGGTTTTCCCTGATTCCACCTTCCATGTGCCCATGCATGCCTCATACAATCTGTGACCCACGGATTGGAACATCACACCAGTTCGACCAGAGTACATTGTACATGTATTTAACAAACTCCAAAACTCATTTACAGAGAAAATTAGCAGTTGCCACATTGGGAAGTTGGGTTGTGTATGAAAACCATCATTTGCAAGTATTATACTTTTGAAGTTTTGACTGATAAAAGGTGAAATGCTATCTATATCTAGGACACTATGTAGGAATGTAATGTACTTCACGTACATGTAGTCCACGTACATGTAGTCCGCGTACATGTAAAGCCTCTAGGAGTCTTGGGGTGAAGAAGCCTTAATACAGGCATACACATTGCAGTATTCAGAAGGCATTGGGCAATGGAGTCAATACACTTTGCACTGTGACCAACCGATGTCTGTTCCGCCAAAAAAAGGCTACCTGTTAAAAATGTCCCCTCGAAGCGTCACATGTAGTTTGGGGATCCAGATGTGATCGGGGCTTGGACAAGAAAGCGGGGAGCGGAACTGCGTTGAATTTAGCACTGCTGTATTCCCCCGAGAGACTGGGTCTCACACTCACACAGTGAGTGAAAAGCTCTGACTTTCTGTTGGGTTCAGCAGGGCACACATTTACCAGGCTTGAAAATGAACAGAGGCCAATGCCTCAATTGCCCTTTTGCCATTGGCCTTACTGCCCTACGAACCAAAAATATATTAACCTATCTGAGAGAGGTCGCTTTGCTGTTGGTTGCTGATGATAAGCATACAAGGTTTTCTCCAGGGTATGTGCAGTGATTTGGGTTCTACTTTGTGGCCTCTTTTGCTAGCTTGCATGCAGCGTGTATTGTACACATGTACACTGGCCCTAGGTGGCCTGGCAACTGGGGCAATCTGGCCTCTGTGTCCTCACAATATATTTGCCTCATTTGGGGGCCAAGAAGAAGCCGGGGGATCTTTCCTGCCCTCTGACAACTGACACCCATGTTGAAGGGCTGCATTCGAGGAAAGTAAGAGGCTAGTGAGTGTCGTTACATAGGGATGAGGTTCCGGTACTCCTAGAATGTGCTGATGTCAAAAGTGCTTCACTGAATGGCAAAACCTGAAAACCTTACAAACATATAGGTAAACAGTATGCACACATTAATACCGGGTCATTCCTAGAAAGGCCTTTGCCGTTAATCTGCCCCCTCCCTCCCTCCTTTTCTGCTGTTTGTTGTCAACAAGCTATTTCCCAAATGACAAAAAATAGCATGCCAAACTGCCGGAAAGAAAGAGCCGCATAGGGAGACTGGCTCCAGCCAATCTGGCTAAATTGGCTGGCGTTTAAACAACCAAGCAATGCAAACATTGACGGACAAGCACCAGGCTCAACTGGACAAACAGTTGCCAAGTCCCCCTGTCTGGCTGGTTCATTTGTTTGCTTGTTTTATTTTTTTGTTTCAAGACACACAAGCTTGGAATCCAATCAAAATGCACAAACCGGAGCTGATCGAGTCCTTGGTACAGAACATACATGTACATCGTGTACATGTACGAACAGATTGGTAATTCAAAAAAAAAAAGTCAGGGGAGAAAAAATCCCATATGAAACTTTGGAAGATCTCCCAAGAAGTTCTTAAGTAGGAAAACTCCACTAAAGGTCATTAGCGTCGGACTGTATGTACAATATGTATATGCCCAGAAGGCTCATTGGACCACAAGTAACAAAGTCCCGATCTAACCAATGGAATGGACCGACAATGGGTTTGTTTTTAACCCTCACCGCACTGATTGCAGAGCACTACCTTGTACTTTTGCGTTCAATAATTCAACAACCCGTTAACGGCAGGAGTCAAGTCAAGTGCGCTAGCAGTTTGGTTGGGGGGTGCACGGCTGGGGCAAGAGGAGAACCGGTTGACCGGTTGACAGGGCCACTGTGACTGTGTTTGCCCAGCGGAGGACCGGGGGATGGCCCAGAAACTCAATCATCGAATCAGCAATTCAAAACGTGGCCCGTCGGCCGGGCGTTTCCGTTGCAATGAGCAAACTGCAAACCTCTCACGGTCACTCTCACCCAGGCCCGGACCATTACTTGGGTGGGGGAGGGGGGTGGGTTCAAGAGAGCAAGGGGGTCAGAGAGACATTTCAACGCAACACACGGGCACTTGTGCTGAGGCAGGTATCTCGACTGTTTCGTCAAACGCGGCGAGAATAATGAAAAATTCATGGACTTCGCAGAACCCAAATTACATCAACAATTTGTTTTTGCTAAGATGTGCATTTACAGTTCATTGAACACAATTGCCCTCAGATTTTCTCTCTTTCAGGAAGACTGAAAAGTCTGCTAGACTGCTAGCTGTGCACTCCACAGATTACTTAAAACTGAATTGCACTGACATTGGCCTGAATGTACATGTACTGTGTGTGTGCCTCACCCCCTGTAAGTGAGGGGATAGGCTTTCCACTTCTCCCACCCTATGACCCTAGCTCCGTTGGAAGAGGGTCATCCCATCCAATGCCCTCCCCCCAAAAAAAAAACCAAAAAAAAAGAGGAAAAAATGGAGATACCAGTACATGTACAGTATGTACATGTAGGTATATTTTCCTGAAAAATGTACTGTACGTACAGTACCTGTAAGCCTGCTGTATCCTACAGTTACCGGTTTTCGACGATATAAGGACTTTTCTTCAAGCTGACCAATGTGTACGAAAGTATCACACTAAAAGAGCTCTCAGTCACTTTTTCCACACCACAGACTATTAGAATAATTATAGAGAAGGTTGATCAAGCCTGTCACTTCCGTAAGATTACCCGGTTTTGTTGACGTCTGCAGCGCACCGCGCAGTAAGCATCGTCACCTATTTTCGATAGTGGTGTTTAGTAAGGTGTCCCAGTGCAGCCAAACGCAAAATAAATTCTTAAAATAACTCAAAATGCTGTGTGGCACTGTAAAATTCTTCCCTGTATGTTTTTTTGTGTTCATCTTTGTGGGGTTTTTTTCGACACTGCTTTTAACACTTTCCTCAAATCATTCATAATTTACGCTTAAAACGTATTGGTCTGGTTGATGTCTTTTGTGACGTTTCAAAAAACTCCACAATCCTCTTTCTAACTGCTTCTTCAGTTATGACCTTTCCCAATGTCACTCCAGAGACACATTTCCTCCTTCTTGGTACTTTCTCTAGCAGCCCTTTTATTTTTTTCATTTTTTATAAAAGCCTATTGGGCCATGTTTCTTTTTGTCTTTAATTAATAATAAAAAAAAATTAAAATGATATAAGCGAGACGCCCTTTAGGAGCCTCCATAGTTTTTACCCAGAACGGACTGCCTCAAGTTGCCTCAATTTTTTGCTACAGATGTTGGGGTTTGTTATGGTACACTCAGATTTTTTTAGGACCAACAATAAAGAAAACCGGAGCTTCGAAGCAACTGCCAATTTTGTACCTAGGAAAATAGACCCCAAAAGAGCAAGTTTTTGAATCACACGAATTTGGCCTACTAAAAGAGCTTTAACTTTCCAAATTTTTGGTGACGGACAAAGAGCAGGAAACAAACCGGAAGATACGAAGTCTGAGATCGTTATACAGAGTTGTTTTCATAGTGCGATGTGAGTTAAGCCGCGTTTCCACTGGACTTATTTTGGTTAAAGTAACCGAGACGATGGTTACTTTGACCAAAATAAGTCCAGTGGAAACGGCCCAGTTAAATTTCTCTCGGTTACTTTAACCGAGTCCAATGGTTACTTTTACCGAGCAACCTCTGCCCAGTAAAAGTGACCAGGTAAGTTTAACCGAGCCGATTAGTCCAGTGGAAACGCACCACTCGGTTAAATGCGACTCGGTAAAAAACCACATCCGGCCTATGACGTAACACGTACATTGCACTGTGCACAGCGTCTGCTTCATGTTGCGCGCCTAAATGTACACACGTACATTGTGTATCCGGCTGACACTTGACCTTCATGAGCCATTATATTGCCAGCTCAGTTACTTTAACCATCGTCTCGGTTAAATTTGACTGACTCAAAAGTCCAAGTGGGAACGACGGTCAAATTTGACCATTAGAAATTTAACCATCGTCTCGGTTAAATTTTAGTCCAGTGGAAACGCGGCTTTAGAAGGCCAAGCGTCGAAAATGTGTACCGTCGAAAACGGGGGTTCCCACGATATATGTACATATTATAACACCTTTGGCGAGTTGGAAAGAACCTTAAGCACTATGATAACCAAAATTGGCTTTCAAGTACATGTACGTAATCACTCTAACTATAATTAACCCTTAAATGTGATCAAGTGACTTTGACTGGGCAATGATGAATAATATTTGTTATTAATTTTGTTCTCTTCTATCTGCTCCATGTAGTCTTATGCCACAGAATGCACACAAAAGAGCATCACTGCTTGGATCTTATGGACAAATGAAACCGGACAAAAATGTCAACCACATTCTATTCGATCACAATGCATCCAGTGCTGCATCTTTTCAAATATTTTCAAAAGCAGGAATAGGGTTTACAGGTTTAGATAGATTTCCACTGAATACAGCCACTGGTGCACCTTGTCAAGTAAGTACCGGTAGGGTAAGGGTCTTTGGAATCCCACAGAATTGCATCGGGTGCAGCAGAGTTAGGGCAGAGAGAATCCCACATAATGCACTCACTGAGCACTGCATCTTGGCAGGTGCAGCAGAGTTAGGGTCCACAGAACCCCACGGAATGCACCCACTGCATCTTGGCAGGTGCAGCAGAGTTAGGGTCCACAGAACCCCACAGAATGCACTCACTGCATCTTGGCAGGTGCAGCAGAGTTAGGGTCCACAGAACCCCACGGAATGCACCCACTGCATCTTGGCAGGTGCAGCAGAGTTAGGGTCCACAGAACCCCACAGAATGCACTCACTGCATCTTGGCAGGTGCAGCAGAGTGAGGGTCCACAGAATCCCACAGAATGCACCCACTGCATCTTGTCAGGTGCCGCAGAGTTTAGGGTTCACAGAATCCGACAGAATGCACCCACTGCATCTTGGCAGGTGCAGCAGAGTGAGGGTCCACAGAACCCCACAGAATGCACCCACTGCATCTTGTCAGGTGCCGCAGAGTTAGGGTCCACAGAACCCCACAGAATGCACCCACTGCATCTTGGCAGGTGCAGCAGAGTTAGGGTCCACAGAATCCCACAGAATGCACCCACTTCTGAATCATGTCAGGAGAAGGGTTAGGGCAACATACACACGTACATATTCCCACAGAATGCACCTTTAAAAAAAGAATTAAAAGTTGTTCTATATATTAATGTCTATGATGCAGCTGTAGCTTCAGTAACTAGTGCCCCTGTATGCTTTTTAACACTTTTGATTTTGATAATCATACAATGATCAAAATCAAAATGTTGACAAGTTGGAAAGGCTGCCATCTAAGGGCTGGATGGCCGGCTCAGATGGTAGGAGCTCTGATTCCCAAGTCTCAGGTTAAAGCTTTCTTTGCCACTTTTCCAAACTCAAAATTGTTAAAGGAAAAGGACAACAGTTACTGTACATGTCACTTGTGGCTAAGGCCAACCTACCTTCCATGTCACTTGTGGCTAAGGCCAACCTACCTTCCATGTCACTTGTGGCTAAGGCCAACCTACCTTCCATGTCACTTGTGGCTAAGGCCAACCTACCTTCCATGTCACTTGTGGCTAAGGCCAACCTACCTTCCATGTCACTTGTGGCTAAGGCCAACCTACCTTCCATGTCACTTGTGGCTAAGGCCAACCTACCTTCCATGTCACTTGTGGCTAAGGCCAACCTACCTTCCATGTCACTTGTGGCTAAGGCCAACCTACCTTCCATGTCACTTGTGGCTAAGGCCAACCTACCTTCCATGTCACTTGTGGCTAAGGCCAACCTACCTTCCATGTCACTTGTGGCTAAGGCCAACCTACCTTCCATGTCACTTGTGGCTAAGGCCAACCTACCTTCCATGTCACTTGTGGCTAAGGCCAACCTACCTTCCATGTCACTTGTGGCTAAGGCCAACCTACCTTCCATGTCACTTGTGGCTAAGGCCAACCTACCTTCCATGTCACTTGTGGCTAAGGCCAACCTACCTTCCATGTCACTTGTGGCTAAGGCCAACCTACCTTCCATGTCACTTGTGGCTAAGGCCAACCTACCTTCCATGTCACTTGTGGCTAAGGCCAACCTACCTTCCATGTCACTTGTGGCTAAGGCCAACCTACCTTCCATGTCACTTGTGGCTAAGGCCAACCTACCTTCCATGTCCAGGTCCGGTTCCTCCCTGGCAGCTTGCCTCACCATGCGCTGTCTGGCAGCCCTGGCCCGAGGGGCTCGTGGGGCCCTGCCCTCCGCGGCCGCCTCCTGGCGCCCGTCCGCGGCCACCGGCGGTTGGACCGCCCCTGGGCCCTGCTCCTGTCTCTGGACATTGCCTGTAAGTGTCAATGGTGTCGCCCCACCGGGAGGAGAAACAACAAGATTGCGCTGTGTGAGACCGGGGTCCTTTTCCAAAACCCAGCTTACATAAATGTATATATGTAGGCTCGGGCTTAGGCTTTGTCTCTAGTAGATTCATCCATTTTGAAGTACAAGGCATAAAAACTGCAGGCCTTATGCTTCATTCTTTTAATCGTATTTGGAAAAAGAATCCAAACTACATGAATTCCAAAGTTACAACTTCAACAAAGACCCCCAAGGCTCCAACCCTGTGCTGTCAGCTTTTGCCTTGTGGATTACAGAGACAAAGCCAGAGCCGAAGCCTAAGCCAGGTTTTGGAAAAAAAGGCCCAGGTCACCCCCAAAACAAGGATCTCTCTGGATGAATTGCAACTTGATACACGGAGCATTGCTGCCCATGCTGGGTGCAAACTTTGAGGTCCTTTAAATTAGCATCGCCAACACAATTTACATTAGTGTCGGGGATTAGGGATTAAGGTTCGGGTAGTCCAGTCTAAACCTAAGTCCTAACCATGACTTATTCCTCCATGACCTAACCTATATATGTAGCTACTCTAGCCCTTGTACGTGTGTACTTCTTACTCTCCTTTTTAAGTTTTAACAATTTTCAAAAATTAGGAAGGCCCCCAATGTTTTGATGCTAGCAGTAGCAGGACCTTTCTCAAAGGCAGAATGTTCTGCCTTTCTGCTTTTGAGAACTAGGTCCTGATAGGATCAAAACATCAGGCCCTTCTAACTTTTTATATTTGGTTTTTGGCCATTTTAGTCAATAAGCAGTTTGAATTTTATTGAAAATTTCTGCATCAATATTACTTTGAACAATTTTGATTTCTTTTAAAAATATAAGTATAAAACCTTTTAAAAGGGAGTCAAAGGGCAACAGTTACATGTACTCACTTAAGTAAGCTAACCCTAACCCGGTGTCATGCCAAATAGTGTCCCTGCCAAATAGTGTCCACTCATTAGCATACTGATCGCTGATTGGTCCAATACGTATGACATTCAACCACCGTGGTTGGGGTATGGTTGCGCACTACACACGCATTGTGTATGGTTGCTGGCCTAACACACGCAACGTTGGGCACTTTGGTACCGTTGGACCCTAACTGTAACCGTAACGCTAACCCTAACCCAAACAACCCTAATCCTAACCCTAATCCTAATCCCAATCCTAATTCTAATCCAAACCCTAACGACCCTAATCCTAGTCCTAACGCTAACCAATCAGCGATCAGTATGCTAATGAGCGGACAGTATTTGGCAGGGACACTTTTTGGCAGGACACCGGTGCTCAACTCTACAAGCGAAATTTGAAGCATGTGCTACATGTAGGAATATTGCACAATCTTGTGCAAGGATTGAAGCTTTCTCAGTCATACTGTCACTGTCACTTGTCAGTGTCAATAATTAGTAGAGTCAACAGCATTTTAATAATGTTAAGTTAAAACCCTAAAGGGTCTGAGCAATGGAAATTGTACTGATGATATTGATGAAGTTTCTTAAATTAATTCATTATTTGTGATGTATTTTTTGCGGGAGCATTTTAAACCCAAATATTAGGAAAATCTTAGTTAATCATCTCTACTTATTCCTCCATGGTTAATCACACTGAAACTGAAAGCGGGTCAAAGCTTTCTTTACCATTTTCCAAACGTTTAATTAAACGTTACACACACGTATTTAACTTGCAAGATAAAGCAACAGTTTTGGGATAAAAATCTCATTCTATTTCTAATTTTATATAAGTTGAGAAAGCATGCGAAAATAACACGAAAAATAATGTCAGAGTAACTTGGCCGCAAAACCGTGTTTTTCCTATCGCCTGGGCATCCGTGTACAACTTTATGGAGTTTGTCCACAATATTTACACACATACTTACGGATATTTAGTTTACTAACGAAGTAAATGATCGTCCCAATCACCACGGCCACTGCTACAAGGACTGCGGGTATCAAAAACTCGATTTGGACGGGGAATTCCGCCATAGGCGACCTTTTCGTCTTGTCCATGTTTACGTTTTCTTCGCAGACGGCCAAACATATGCTTCACTTGTGGGAAGTACGACTGCGCAGAACGGTTTCTAGACGTTGTCTCAAGCCGCACAAGCCGTTTCAAAATCCTCTGTGCCGACAATTATTTAGTGGATTGAGCTCGAGCTGTATGGAGCAAGCCGAGCTGAACATCCCATTATGTGGAGCGTGAAAATATAATATTGCCAACGAAGAAAACCTTATCTGAGAGCCATCTGTCAAAATCATTTCCAAATGTCAATAATCTAGAGGACCTGCTGTTTCCACTCCAGCAGGACCTTATACTCCCAGGGGCAGAAAGAAAGTCCCAGCTTTTATACGAAATACCGGAATGACCGTCCAAGGATCGTAGCGATGTGAGGGGGAGGGGGTTGAGTGTGGAGGAAGAATCAGGTCTCCATGGTTAAGGTTGGAGCATGGATGCCTGAAGTAAGTCAGCATAAACTTGCCGGCGGTATAGTTTTACAGCATAGCACACTGAAACCTTTTTAGACGTTTTGGCCGATGACGTCTGAGTTTTCCAAAATCATACAGAGGTGGGAAATACTGTATGTAGGGGCCTATACTCTGGGCCTACCCATAGCAACTGGGGTCAAGACGTACTATAGATGTTTTTTTTTTCGTGTTAACTTTCAAAAAGCCCTCCATGCTAAAAAAAAAAAAAAAAAAAAAATAGAGAAATAGATAGGCCTATTGCAACTGCTCGGTGATTGAAATAGTTTGTGCATGTTTCGGGTCGTTCTATAATCGAATGAAATAATTTGCAGCATTTTTAATAACCAATTCATGTAGAAATAAAATAAGTTGATATAAAAAGATAGTTGCAAACTTCTTGAAGACCCAAAATACAACTCTCAAAGATTTCAATAGTTCTGCATATAGGATCGAAATGTAAGTCCCTCTACTTTTTTAAAGATTTCAAAGATTACCTGAAACAAAATACACCAAATGCAAATGTCAAAGTTTCAGTCTGGGGTATTTTTTTTCCCGAAAGGTCCTGCTAAAGATCGAACCCCTGGGTCCCTTATATTTGTTTTTCATATTCTTGTTTGTTTTTTTCTCCCTTGGAAGAGTTTTGTCTGGTGACCTTTGGAGAATACATCTGGCATATGAATGGATCCATCCAGGGTTTTCTTTTATTCGCCGAACCCCTAAACCCCGCCCGCCCCCTCCCCCAAAAATATATAGAATCCCTTTTATGTCTCCGCTCATATTGTGTTGTTTTCTCCATTCATTTTGTAGTTTTAGTATTTTTTTTAGGGGGGAGGGGGGTGGAACTACGACTGAGTAGTAATGCTTGACCTCAGTCGAATCGAATTGAATTTCAGCAAAGCGTGGCCTTAATTTCCTCCCCAAATCGCTTCAGCAGATATTGTTTCCGAATACACCACCGTGCACTCTCCCTGTAGATTAAATTTGGTTGGTACGGTGGCCGCTTTAAACCCCCCTAAAAAAAAACTGCGCAGGTTGTAGTATCTTTTCTTTTCTTTTTTTGCTTCAGGCCTATTGTTTAATATTTTACAGACCTCGCTGTCTTTGCTGATGATTTTAGGACTTGTCTAGCGGTCGATTTCACCAAACTCATCGCAACTTCAATCGCAAGCTCAAGACAATGAGCAATGCACAGAAACGACTGTTAGACATAATCACGATTCACAATGCGGTGGGTTATTTGTCGTAAGTTGGATTATGATCCATCGTATAGGACCCTACTAGTATGAGGAGTTTGTGAAATCCACCGACATTGACACTCTGACAGATTGCAGTTAAGTTGCGTGACTTCCTGACAGCGCTGTTTTGTACCTGCCAGTGATAAACCCATGTCGGCATCACCAGGCTCTCTGACGTGTTGATGTTTTGATTCGCTCACCCGAGAGAGCTACAGACATCATCATAATTAAAGTCTACAATATTTTGTTGCAGGTCCGCATTGCTCAGTTGGACATGGGCATTTGTATATAGGACATGAAATGCTGACGTGGGCTCGTGTCGCGAATTAACAATGTTTTCAAAGTAATCTTGTGTTCTCTCACATTGTCATAATTTTGTATGGGCCTGCCTTTCTTGACAATTATTATAGCCAAAAAAACACCACAAAATCATTCCCATCTGATAAGATAGTGCCGGCAGCTATTGATTAACTGATTCTCAACCAATAAAATTATTTTGATTGATCATTATTATTTAACAATAGAGTAAGAATTTCACTCGACTGGAATTTGACCCAAAGCCTCAGGTTTTCTTTCAGTATTTTAGTGCGAGCGCTACGGAGATCTTTCAGACATCGACATTGACAGTGATTGAGTTCAGCTTTTTCCGTCTGGACAGAAAGCGAACTCAGAGAAGTGGCGCAGTACCGGTACCCCGAGGAGAAGTGCTTTTTCATGATTGATAATTAGCTTTTCCGCCGCGAAGCGGAAAAGCTATTGTTTTTGTTCGGATTTTTTTCTGCCTTTTTAAAAATTTTCTTGTCGGAAAAATTCCATAGACTTTGTACACGGGTTATGTAAGAGGCGCTTTTGCCATAACTTGATTTTCACCAAACTTGGCAAATGCATGGAACTGTTGCAGAAATTTGTCCTAGTAACCTTGATATCATCATGACGTCATCCCATTTCAGCGCTTTAAAAGGGCAATTTTCAAACAATAAAAGCAGAAGTTCAGTTCGTTTGGTTTTAATTTTGCACTATATCTAAGTTGGGTAAATTAAGGTGTATCGAAAAATTGACCTCATTTATTTTCAGTTTAGACAGCGTTCAATGGGAGCTCGATTTACTTTCTTGCAACCTGCAGAACGTAAGTACATGTACATGTCACAGACTTTACCCCTTCGAGCCGGGAAGCCGCTATGCATGCGTAGTTGGTTTCAAAATTTGGACGCCGCTATTGTTCAAACTGTAGACAGACTCTTTTCATCAATACGTATCATGACAAACACCTTTTTTGATGTCAGTTGCTGCATGAATTGCAAGATCAGCGGTAACATTGGCGCTATTGTGGGGCTTCATTGTGAACGATCGAGGGTCTGCGCGCTACTACTGCAGACAGTGTGCTAGCCAGCCCCACACCCAATGCGATCACCGGAGAGACTATTGAATGCGCCCTCAGTCTTTACCGCAAATTGCACGCTCTCAGTGTTGAGGCCGTCCAGCGGGATCCTTTGTCCGCTGCAGTGCAGGAATGTTTGCGGTCAAGGGGTAGCAGCTCACACAGTTCTGGGAGTCGTGTCGCACAGCCGACGCTCCATATTGGACTACACACAAAAGGCCAATCTTCGAGGGCTGATAATCCCTTGACAAAAGCCACGCAGACTTCCTACTGTGCCACCTTCGATTCACTGATACAAATAGTGCACTCTTATGGATTTATTTTGTAGGTTTATTGTTCTCTGATTGTTTAGCGAGCTTTTGAAATGGCACTGTGACGGCCATTGGCACTAAAATAATCCCGCCGTGAAGGGGTTAAATAACCTATAGACCGACAGCGAAACACAACGCCTATGGAAAACGACGTCAGGACACTGTAATGGTGACGGCGCCAGACTAAAATGTGAAACCATGGACGGAAGAAGCATGTGCACAAACATACGGAAAAATCCCGGAATGATGGATTCAAACTGGATTTTGGGGATGAAACCATGCTTATTTAGATTAAAAGCACTTTTCAGAGATGACTACATACTCCATTTCAGATGTGTATTTGCATGCTCTATTAAAAAAAAATTAATGAATCAAATTTGGCGGTAATTTTTCTCGTGGATGACGGGCCAGTTATGTAATCTTGCACTGAGTTTGTGTACATACGTCCGGGCCGTCCGTGTGACGTTTGCCCATGGTTTTTCACGCGTCCTGGTATGACAGTCTAGCGCCCGCTATTGTCCGTCTATAGGTTATTGTCTGTGGCACATGTACGTACGTACGTGTGCATGTACACGTGTATAATAGAGTTATAGAAACTAACTCTATGGTGTACACTCAAGTGCGCCCTCAGGTGACCAACACATGAATTGAAGTAATTCAGAAAATCAAAAAGACGAACAAAATACAGCCTAATAAATGAATTGAAAAGAGAGGGGAAAAAGTCAAATACGGTCGAAAACGGAAGAAAACGTGATAGGGAACAGTATTATAACGGAAATGAATCAAATGAAAAAAAAAAAAAAAAAAACAGCAAAAAAGTGCAGAAGTTCCGGCGGTTCGGTATATTATTGCACCCGCCTTCATGTTCCCTGCTCTCCAAGGTAGGTCCGAAGACCCTTGTGCCGTGCAAGGGAGGTACACGTGTCGGCCCCTAAGCCATTCGCCGCCGAGCCGGCCAAACGAGACAACGGACCTTTACTTAGGCACAAACCCGAGGATTTTAGCGAGCAGTCCCAGCGCACCCGGCCCAACTGATCGGGCTAAGTAACGGTGGTGCTCGGAGAGGTGTTTCTAGAAGCTTTATAGTTTCCCCATTCATTATCAGACAAAAAAAGGACAAAATACCCGGAGCGGGTTCGAACACGGACCCACGACTTTCCAGTTAGGCGCTTTAACCACTAGCCTACGGAAACCGCTTTGTTAACGGAGCGTACGTTTTGCCAATCAATTATACTGTTCTTTGTACGGTTGCCAAAATAATGCTACACGTTTTCGACGCCGCCCGCGATTTTTTTTTCCCAGTACACGAGGTCTATGATTGGTCGATTTTCTCTCCATAGACATCGTGTACTGGGAAAAAAATCGCACCCCGCCCTGTCCAACACACTGGTGAGTTTTTACGAACTCTTGGTGACGCTATAATGTCTTGTACCTTGACGCGAGAGTGTTCAAAACCAATGAGAATGTTACCAGGAGCACGGTTTGTACTAAAAGAAGTGGCACGAGATAAGGTTTTGTTTATTTTCGGCTGCCGCGGTTTGTTCAAAGCTAATTGCTAGATTAGTTCTTTAGATAACAAACTCCATTACGTGACCCTGCCTCTGTGAAAAAGGGAAATAGGTGAGTGTCCAATACTGTCTATATAGCCTGAAGGGACGTAAATTGACCTGTATGTCGGCCTAGAAAGCAGAACACAGAACATTTCCGACCAAAACAGAGACAGAATGATCAGTGACTGAGTTTACGCATGGTTTACGTACCGCCGCGGCATGTACTGTATGTACACTCTCCATACATTACATTGTACATGTACATAGCATGTATCGTGGGGGCCCAGTTTTCGACGGTACGCGTTTTCGACGCTTGGCCTTCTAACTCGCATCGCACAATGAAAACAACTCCGTATAACGATCTCAGACTTCGTATCTTCCGGTTTGTTTCCTGCTCTTGTCCATCACCGAAAATGTGGAAAGTTAAGGCTCTTCCGGTAGGCCAAACTCGTGTGATTAAAAAAGTTGCTCTTTTAGAGGTAGAAAATTGGCAGTTGATTCGTAGCTCCAGTTTTCTTTATTGTTGGTCCTAAAAAAATCTGAGCGTATCATAATAAACCCCAACATAGGTAGAATAAAAAAATGTCACGCAACTTGAGGCAGTCCGTTCTGGGTAAAAACTGTGGAGATTCCTAAAGGGCGTCTCGCTTACATAATTATTTTTATTTTTATTATTGAAAGGCACAAAGTAACATAGCCTAATAGGCTTTAAAAAAAAAAGCTAGAGAAAGAATCAAGAAGGAGGAAATGTGTCTCTTGAGTGACACTGGGAAAGGTCATAACTGAAGAACTTAAGAAGCACTGAGAAAGAGGATTGTTCACGACAGTGAACCTAGAGAAAATAAACACTAGTATCATTGATCATCATGTCCGACCCCGAAAACTCCGGTGACGAAATCTAGGAGGAAAAAAGTGTGCATTCTGCTGTTATCAGTGACAACGAATCATCTGGAAGTGATAAAAATGCGTATCGGCCGGTTTTTTTTGCGTATCGGGCAGAAAAAGTTGCGTATCGGGCAGAAAAAGTTGCGTATCGGGCAGAAAAAGTTGCGTATCGGGCAGAAAAAGTTGCGTATCGGGCAGAAAAAGTTGCGTATCGGGCAGAAAAAGTTGCGTATCGGGCCGATACGCACGTTTGTACGTGGGACCCGGACTGTGATCTTCATTTTGTTTACAATTTGAAATCCATGAGCACGAAACCTCCGACTTAAGACTGTATAGCTAGGGCAATAATTATTGTCTCAACATTCACTTTCATGTTAGTCATTTGATTCCGTATAGGCCTATAGTTTGAAAATTAAAGTTTTGCGTTTCGATCCTAGGATATTATTTTCTCTATCCCTAAAGGATCAGAAATAAGACCATGTTTGTTTCTATTTGGGATTCAATTTCAAAAAATTGTTTTAGGCCGTCATAAAAATAGTTACTGCGGTGCATTATTGTATAGTCTTCGTAGTCTTCCTCATTTTTGGCTGTGTCCACTGTCCAACTGACGTTGGATGCAGAACAAAACAACTCCCGTGATCCCTAACGGCCGTGTTGTTCTAGACGGTTCTACACAGTTAAGCCGAGACAAAATAAACATGAATACTGTCTTGGTCATGGCCGCAAGGCAACAGCTTCGACTTCAATAATAGGTATCCTCGGTTTCAGGGCGTTTTCTCGCACAAGTGATGGGACAGGGAGCAAAACTGTTTACTCAGTGAAAGGGCGGCAAATGGCGACGGACCTTTAGTCTGGGATAGGCCGAATGATAAGGGAAATAAAAGGGATTCCCAAAGTAGTTCAATATTGATTGGCCATTTCTTGACCCGACTCATTCCCGTGAGGTTTTTTTATTTTATTATTCTTGGCTTCATTTCCTCGGCAGCCTCGCTCCCTGAGGTGACAGGATATTCTGCACAGTCTAAATGGCACGAGGTTGCACCCTGAGGAAAAGGTTGACCCTAAATTAACTTATTATCACTAATAATAGTACAATTATAGGCCTTCATGTTATACTAGATCCCCCACCATTAGAACCGTTATGAGGTTGGTGATATGATCGAAGTGATTGTTCCCAAACCGACCGCATATTTCAAGCGTGTTATTTATATCAAAATCTCTGTGAAAAGGTTTCCAAATATGTATTTCTAAAATACCGTAATTAGGGAAGAAAATAATGATAAACAAGATTCGTGTTGGCTGTGGCGTTGCATCGTTAAGCAAGGAGATCGCACGGCTAGAGCAAGGGACGGTGGAACCGCAGTGAACAATAATTATTGTGACCAGGTGTCCTGCCAAAAAGTGTCCCTGCCAAATACTGTCCGCTCATTAGCATACTGATCGCTGATTGGTTAGCGTTAGGACTAGGATTAGGGTCGTTATGGTTGTGTTTGGATTAGAATTAGGATTGGGATTAGGATTAGGGTTAGGATTAGGGTTGTTTGGGTTAGGGTTAGCGTTACGGTTACAGTTAGGGTCCAACGGTACCAAAGTGCCCAACGTTGCGTGTGTTAGGCCAGCAACCATACACAATGCGTGTGTAGTGCGCAACCATACCCCAACCACGGTGGTTGAATGTCATACGTATTGGACCAATCAGCGATCAGTATGCTAATGAGTGGACACTATTTGGCAGGGGACACTATTTGGCATGACACCGGCACAACGACATGAGGAATATCCCACCAAAACACTTTTTGAGTAAACAACGCCTGAAGTTAAAGTATCTTCACAATTCGAATACAAATCAATTTCTTTTTTTATTTTCGGAAATTTTAAGTGTTAGAGGATATTTTATTTTTATATCACTTGAAAGCTAATGGTATACTCTTTCACATCATTAGAAAACCTCAAAATCTCAAAAGTGAGGTTATTCTTCATTATGCTGTGCCGGGTCACAATTGTTAAAGTTTATCGTTGGGGGCGCCCCGACAGTTTGACGATCACCACCCCGTGTCCGTCCATGATCGATCGAGCATCTCATCAACTTCTTCAACTTCAGTTTGGGTGGTAAAAAAAATGAGTGGAAAACTGGAGAGCGTCGCCACGCTAAGTGGCCACCAGGATCACGTGTGGAACGTGTCATGGAACCCGTCCGGCACTCTCCTCGCCAGCTGTGGGGGCGACAAAACCATTCGCATATGGGGCAAGCAAGGGCAGGAAGGTACGAACAAGTCTTATTCGTTGTGGTATACGAGGAGTAACTTGGACTCAAAGCGACCTTTTATTGTGCATCACGTCTCGTACTCCCCAAATTGCCCGAAAATATACACGTAACCTTGTAAGTTGGCATGGAGGATATTTCTCCATGTATTTAGTAATTGACGGTTAACACTAACACAGTAACAGCAACAAAACCTCCTTTTTAAAATCTTTCTTATACTTATAGTAATACTAATACTATATACTGAATGTCTTGTTTTTTAATTTTACATACCTTTAAACTAGTTTTAAATTTTAGTGTTGTAAATATAAAAACGCAATTCAGTCTTTGACTGCGATGTTTTTATTTTGAAATAAACCAATAATAATGATAATAATAATAATAATTACTGACTCAATTGCATGTGTACTCCATCATCCATGCACTATGCAGGTGAGGAGTGGATGTGCAAGGCCGTCTTGCAGGATGGCCACTCGCGCACCGTGCGTCGCATCGGCTGGTCGCCCTGTGGCAACCTCCTGGCCTCGGCCAGCTTTGACGGCACCACCTGCGTCTGGAGCCGGGCCGGCGGCGAGTTCGAGTGCTCCACCACGCTGGAGGGTCACGAGAACGAGGTCAAGAGCGTGTGCTGGGCGCCCTCTGGCTCACTGCTAGCCACCTGCAGTCGCGACAAGAGTGTCTGGATCTGGGAAGGTGTGTTACTGTTATCATTTCTCTAACCCTAACCTTTCCAAATCCTGCAGAATCCTATTTGCCTTCTGCAGGATTCTGCAGGATTCAGGGCACATGAGAGTTGACACAATGCAGGATTCTGCAGGATTCAGGGCACATGAGAGTTGTCACATTGCAGGATTCTGCAGGATTCAGGGCACATTGAGAGTTGACACATTGCAGGATTCTGTAGGATTCAGGGCACATGAGAGTTGACACATTGCAGGATTCTGCAGGATTCAGGGCACATGAGAGTTGACACATTGCAGGATTGTGCAGGATACAGGCTGCTAGTATCAAAGTGCTGGAGAAGGATTTTGCAGGATTCAGGGCACATGAGAGTTGACACACTGTAGGAATGTGCAGGATTGCGGGCATAAGGCTATTTTGTCTGTAGGAAAATGCAGGATGCTGGTAACAATTCGGCTGTTGTTGTGGCGTTTGTCAAGAGATTATCCGTTCGATAACGGGCCCATTGTTCTAAGCTGAAAAAAGTCTTTGTTTAGAATGTGGACTAAAACTCCATAAGCTCAGTGCAGGATTTGGCAGGATTCAGGCAATGATCCCCACTCCACAGTAGCCAGTACTGCAGGATTTTGCAGGATTCAGGTCACATTGAGCTTTGAACAAGGTAGGATAGCAGGATTTTGCAGGATTCAGGTTATATCCTACAAAAAATTGGTAGAGGGTTAGGGTTAAATTGCTCCTTAGCAATCATCTTCAAACAAGGGTCTGTCATACTTCATGTGTTGTTAAGCACTATGCTCAGATAAGATTTCAAGGTGTGCCACCAAATACCATCCGTATAAGTCTCTGGTCGTCTCCATCGTACGGATGTGAGACTTGGACTTAACATGCAGAAGAAGAGAGACGTATTCAGACCTTCGAGTACAAGTGCATGAGACGTCTGTTGAAGATCTCTTACCAACAAAGACCAACAAAGCCGTCTGGCAGCAGGTTGAGAGCCATGTCGGAACCCAAGACCATCTCCTCTCCACTGTCAAGCGAAAGAAACTATCCTGGTATGGTCATGTGACTCGGCACAACAGCCTCTGCAAGACCATCATGCAAGGAACCGTCGAGGGCGGGCGCAGGCGTGGTCGTCAACGCAAATCTTGGTCAGACCAAAGTGAAGACCTGGACTGACCTGACTATGCCTGAGCTCCTCACAGCAGTGCTCGACAGACCCGCCTTGCAAAAGATGTCAGCCTCTTGCGCTCAGATCCCCCCGACGACTATCCAGTCGAGGGAATGATGATGATGATGATGATGATGATGGTGGAAATACCATGTAGGACTGGTGTTACTGGCTCTTTTCAGACCCACACTCCTCAGTTTTGATAGATGATAGACGTGGTGTCATCGCGGCACCTCCTAGTGATCCCTAGAGAGATTTACAGCTCACCAATGCAAGCTATCATATACCTGACAATATTTTAGGGGGATGAAATGCTTATTACTAGAGTCTAGAGATATTTACCATTGTAACTGTATAGGCCTATGTATAATGATGCATTTAATGCTAAATTTCTATGATACGAGTGTGACACCAGGGAGAGTTGTAATAGTACTGAAAAGAACCACACTTCTGCTAAGGCTAAGACAGTCACGTCGCATGCATGTAGGGACCCCCCCCCCCCCCAATTTATGCACCTGATTCATGTATAGGCAAACCTTCAAATGTCACTCTTGACACCCCGGTACCAAACTCTTTGTGTCGTAACAGTGGACCAGGACGATGACGATTACCAGTGTGTAGGGGTCCTCAGTGTCCACAGTCAAGACGTGAAGAATGTCTGCTGGCACCCACACAAAGAGGTAGAGTATGATCCTTGATCCAAGACTTCATGGGGTTGCTTCATGGCTCTCTCAGTCTCAGATTCATCTTGTATCTTTTGATAAATAACCCATCTAGGCAGACAACCGAGAGCCCAGGAGTATTGGTTCTAGGAAGCCATCAATCTTGGTAGCCACTGGCTCCGCGGACTTAGTAGTTTTGGAAACTACGGGCAGAACCAGTGTTCTTCCGTTGGTTCTTTACAGTGTACTTTGGATGAACACATGCATTTACACAGAGTGAATTCATTTACGACTAGCGTTAGTAGACAAAATACACAAGTGTATCATCGTCTAGCCATTCACAAACATTCAGTGGAAATGAAAGCTAGTAATGGGACTGGGGGACTGTTGCCGGTGTAACGGTCTCCTGTCCGCCTCTCTTGTCTTAGATACTGGCCTCCTGTAGCTATGACAACACCATCAAGATGTTCCGGGAGGAGGACGATGACTGGAGCTGTGCCTGCACCCTGACTGGCCACGAGTCCACCGTGTGGGGAATCAGCTTTGACCGGACGGGCACCAGACTAGCCTCCTGCAGCGACGACCACACCGTCAAGATATGGGAGGAAGGTGAGGCAGTGGGTTGCCACGGCAACTGTGAAAACCAATACCACCCCCCCCCCCATCCTTATGGTAGCTCCTTTCCTTTCCGTCACTAGAAAGATTTCCTTTATGATACCCAACTTGGAAATCAATGTCCATCGTTTTCTCCAAAAACAATAGGAGCGCCTGGTTTTTTGCTTGCTATCCAAGCAGCGATTGATTTCACCAAACTCATCTTAACTTACTATCAATCGCAAGACGGTGAGCGATGCGCAGAAACCATGCGGCCTATCACAACTTACGATGGGTTGTCCATCGTAAGTTGAGTTACGATGCATCGCAAGGCTTTGTGAAATCCATCCCAGCAGGTATTGATCCTCCGAGAAAAGTCTTGCAGAAAGCCCTCTAGAAAGGATCAAAATGACAGGCCCCTCTGTATTTTGGGGGTGGTCCGTCGAAAGTCACCAAGCACTTTACATGTTTGCGTCCATGTGGCATGGCCGGCAGTCCCCACCAAATGAGTGGAGTCACAGGCCTTGCTCTTGGCTACTCACAGTAAAGCCTCCCTGGTTCTGTTCATTAGCCGTGGATGGCAGTCTCCCCACCAGTAGCACTGCTTGGTACAAAGTTATGCTGCTTTCCCAATGGCATCACGACCTCGCAATTTGCGAGCTACTTAGATGCCGCATCCGGAGACTTTAGAGGGACTGACGGTCCCGTCCTAGCAGGACCTTTTCTAGTGGCTTCCGGCTGATGAATCTGGACTTACTTTCCTTGCTTTTATACCTTGTTTGCCCTCGGGTAGGTGGTTCGTCGGTTGGCGGGTCAGAGTCCTGGACATGTGTGTGCACTCTGTCTGGGTATCACACGAGAACCATCTACGATATCGATTGGTGAGTCCTGAATGCATGACTTCAACTCTCCTACGGGAAAGATAATGTCAATAGTCAAGCAAGCCAGCATTGTATCATCCGTCAGGGTTGATTGCTTCATCGGGATGACTTGCATTAGAAGTTGCATGGGTTTATTAGAGTTTTGAGGGGTTGTCCAGCCTGATGTGTAGTTAGCACTGAAGGTCCAGTGCTTCAACTACTTACTGCATTACGTTCTCCCCAACACAAGACCCCCACCAGAGGCCAATGTCATAGAGCTGCTTAATGAAACTCTGCTAAGCATGAAGTCCTTGTCAATTAAGCAGGCTGAACAACCATACCCTTCATGGGATGTTAACTAATCTTTGACTAGTGCTTTCTAAAAGCAACAAATGCAAGTGGACCTTCAGCTGTGAACCTGTGGTCAAGCAAGATTTTCTTAATTAACTCTTTTAGCAAAGACGGAATAAGTTTTTCCTGCACAGGTTTATGCACTCCCCCCTACTGGTTAGTCCCTACGCAATATCTTTCAGTGATTATTCACCAGTTAAGACTAAACACGGCTATCTTTACACCCTCACCAAGGTGTAAGAGCAGTGGTCTCCTGGCCACCTGCTCCGGCGACGACACGATCCACGTCTTCAAGGAAGAGGAGGGTGGCCGAAGCGGCGACGACCCGCCGACCTTCAGCCTGGCCGCTGTGGCCCGCTGTGCTCACGACGAGGACATCAACTCGGTCCGGTGGCACCCCAGTGGCGGCGGCCTGCTGGCCTCCAGCAGCGACGACATGGCCGTCAAACTCTGGCAGTACACGCAGTGCTGAGGACCTGAGCTCATGTTGTCGTTCTGTGGAGGACAGAAATTGTGATCTTGATGAATGCAGATGGATGAATGGCGCCTGGCTGCCTGATAGCACCTTGAACCGGTAGTGCCAACAACCTGTGCAACGTAAGACCTTGAGTATATCCATAACACCAGTTTGGACCGTGTACCGTTGCTCATGTGGCCACACAGAAGTTACCGCCACTCCTGGTTGATAGACGATAATGACTCCGAACAGGCAAGCTGTGGGTGGACTGGAGGAGGGGGGGGGGGGGAATGACATAGCATTTACTGAGGCCAAGGTCGAGCTCACCTTTGAGTGAATGGACTGTAATGAGCTGTGGATGGGGTCATTCATGCAGTCAGAGCTGTGGAGACAGTAACCCTCTCAAGCATCTACATCATAGGCTCTCAGTACGCATGCAAGCATTCAGGCAGTGACCCTGCCAAGGAGCTGCTCCTCTGGCCAAATGGACGACCGTGGTTTGGTTGTGGACTGGAGCTTCCCCCCCCCCCTCTCTGCATTTTCAAATTTCATGGGATTGGGCTGTTCTTACATGTCGATGTACTACAGAATGTTTAAGCCAGTTTAATCTTACAAAGATATTAGAGAGTCAAAGAAAATTTGACAGGAGCAGGGTTTGCACCCAAGCCACTGGTTAGTTGCTTTACCTAGATGCTAGCTAATGACAATCAGTCAGCTGTACACTCTGCCTTGTCCAAAATGGATTGATAAATACACGTAAGTACTTGTCTGATTACCCATGTACATGTAGTAAGGCAAAAGAGTTTTTGTTCCAAAATGAGATCAAAAGTTTGTTTGTGTTCACCCTTTTTTGTATAAGTTCCGCAAATCCGAATCAGGCCATTGCTATTTGAAACAAATTCTACCAGTTCTACCAGTGAAGCCATAGAAAGGGTGTAGAGGTTCGACTCTTTCTCAACAAGTGAAAATACACCGGCTGTTAGGAACAGGCAGACTGGATGTGAAGCATTTTAGAAATAAACTTGGATGGTGAGTAAAATAAACATCTAACCCATTCCTTTTTTTCGTTAAGTGAGAACATATGTAGTACGGTATTTTTAATACTTCTATGTACAGGTTTTATTTTTAAAGCATTTAATTAACAATTCAAATAGAATGCTTTAAACAATTAAAAAACAAATACCGTGAAGGTACGTAACGGGGTGGAAGTTGGCCTCCCATATTATGCGAATTATATTATGAGCAAGATTTGAACTGTGATACGTCTATGTACATAATATTAAAAAGCACCAAGTGAGTAAAACAGATGTTTAAAATGTGCATTTCAAATCTGCAGCCTGAATAGTTACAACTACGTTGTAAGGTAAACAGGTGCATGTTGGGCTGGCATATACATATTGGCAAGTTCTGGCAAGTACATGATATACACCAAGTAATAACAAACCTTTAAAATTGTGCATTACATACACGCTATCTGGACAATGAACAGTTAAAAGTACCTTGAACTTGAAGGTAACATACATAATTTTTATATTAGCAATATTTTAACTCTGGTATATACATGATAAAAGCACCAAGTAATTTTTAAAAAGTGTTTAAAAACGTGCATTTCAAATCTGCACACTGAACAGTTCAAAGAAGGTAAGGGGTGAAATTTGACCTTCCACATATTATATTATCAAGATTCGAACTCCAATATATACATGATAAAGCACCAAGTAATTTTTAAAATATCCTTAAAAATGTGCATTCCAAATATGCACACAACTGCCGGAATTGAAATTGAACTTGACTCTGTCAACACTGATTGTCCTCCAAATCGAAAGAACCCAAACATCACGTGCAAACAGGCAACAGGATTCTTTTTTTAAATAGAGGATGATTTTAAAATGGTTTCATAATTCGATTTTTCTTTGTTTTCAGTGTGACCACTGGCATTTGAAAACAAAACAAAAACGAAGGAAAGGAGAAGGTTGAAATGTCAAGGGGCTGACTTTCTTTCCGGCAGGTGCCAAGCTGTTTTAACCCGTCCGCCGTCTTTTTAAGGGGAGGACTGAGAGAGTCAACGGCGGGAGGTAGGCAATCTGCAGGCTGTCGACGGGCAAATCGAATTATCCGAATCCAGACGATTCGATTAAGGACGGCGGGGAAAGTTGTGGACGTCGGTGGCAATGAGAAGGGAGGGGAGTGTGGACTAGAGGCACTAGATGGCAAAAGATTAAGCACTGGCAAGAGTTGTTGACACTGCGCCGTCTGCGGAGGGGTGAGAGGGGAGAGGAGCTGGAACAAATCTGATTGGGACGAACCCAGACAGGCTCTAGGGTCTATTTTGATCCCGTACGGCTCTGGAAATGCCTGTCAAAACCAGGCAGAGCAAGATTGTCAGATAACTGGATTCGTCACGTCTTCAGCAGGATGGGAAAGGAGCATTGACAGACCATTTTTTTTTTAGGCTACAAAGCGCCGGTTAGGTGATGGCGGTGATAAGCCGTCCGCAAATCACCAACATCAACTTTTAAATTATTTTTCATCTGGTGCGATTGCAGCAGGAACTGTCATGCCCCCAATTTCCACATGAGAAAATGCTTGACGTTAAGCCTTCACGCATGGGTACAAATCTATCAATCTATGGGGGTGGTGGGTGAGTTCAATGCACTTTACAACAATGTCTCCATTTCAACCAGGGACACGATTCTGAAGTTTAAATAGATGCTGCAATCCGAATCACACAGTGCTGTAAAAGTCAGAGGGCTTGACATTTCAATCCTTGACGGACCTTTCCCAAATCAAAATTTCCCCCGCTGGCAGACTGGGTTGGGGCTTCTCCTCCCTCCTTAAAGAGAATCACTTTTGAGAGGAATGTTCGGACAGGAGGAGATCTGCGGAGCATCTGACTCGGTTTTAAGGATTTGAAACGGACTATCATATTAACTGTGATTTCAGTCAGATTTCAATGATGTAATTTTCTGGAAGGCCACAGGCAACAAATGGTCGTTCATGAAAACAAAATATGGTCCAAATTTAGAAAAGCAGCCCTCTTCTGATGTAGATGTCTCCATAGGCGATTTCCTGGTCCATTTTAATCAGTTCCAAGGCCGCGTACTCTGCAAAAGAAGGCCCAAATGAAAATGATGAGAAGATTGCCAACAACTTTGCAGGATAAAGATGAACCCGAGACCTCTGGTTTGGCTTACCGGTGCTCTTACCATGTGAACTACCCAGCCCTTAGGTGGTGGCCTTCCCCCAACTAGTTTACTGTTTTTGCTGAGGTGGGGGCACCAGTCAGAAGTATTCAATCATTGACTGCCGTATGTCACCAGGGATCACGACCCTTGTCTTATTTCAGAGGAGTCAAACAATAATGTTGTAAATCTGGCTACAGCAGTTTTTCACTGCAACAGGTGTTGCCCTACTTGAGGTGTAATTGAACATGTATGCTATGTGCTTTGCACGATTGCCTGCTAAAAGGAAAACAACAGGCAGCTCTGGCAGGACTACTGCTTTGTAGCACAGACACCTTCTTTTTTTCAATCAAAAAAGGAAACAAAAAAACTGACTTTGAATTTTGTGAACAAATTGGAAAATTTCCCAGATAACTTCCCTTTCCTGATTGAAAAAAAAAGGTTTGAATACTGCCGTCTGATGTTAAAAAGAAAACGAAAGTTAGAGGGCCTGACATTTCGATCCTGGCAGGACCTTTCTCAAAGGCAAAAACTTTGCCTTTGAGAAAAGTCCTGATAGGCTCAAAACGTCAGGCCCTGTAACATTTGCGATTTATGTATTGCAGGTCATTTTAGTCAGTGAGCAGTTTGCAACAGTTTTTGGTATTTGCTTCAAAAGGAAAAATGATCAATAATGTTGCAGGTTGATATTCTGACCATAATTTGTCAAAGTGTTGGTGGAAGATTGGCCGACTCGTTTCACACGGTGATAGGACCACAGTGCAAATGGAAGGTCCAACCTATTGAGATCCAGCGGAAAGACCCTTTTGAAAGTTGTTCAGGCCTAAGAAAGTGAATGCTGATGTCTGAGAGCGCTCCTGTACCCACCTAGGCACACGCTGAAGACTTTGCCTGCAACGCTGCGGTGTGTACGCAGAGGGATCACCTCCTTGAAGGTGACTGTCTCGTCTGCTGCAGTCAGCTTGGCGATGCGTCTTCGGGGGGAACAAAGAAATGGAAACAGTGTTGTTTGTGCATTGATCGGGGGATGAACCCCTCTGTGCAGGGAACAACAGAGGAATCTAAGACCCTTTATACAAATCAATGGACCAGGCTCGGGATCAGGCTTCGTCTCCGTCTGACAAATCCTGAAGAAAAAAAACGGGGTGCAGTTTGTCGCCAAATTTGAGGGTTTGTTGGCTTGATAAGTACAGAGTATTCACCAAGAAACTGGGACCAAACGCTTGTTTCCAGATGCCTGTCGCATTATAACGGGTAAGGGAAATATGACCAGTGCCATAGCCCAAGCCTTCATTTCGTAAACGGCCTAACACTGTGAACATCAAAACGGTGAAAATGGGGTGAAAATGTCATTTTGCTGTGAAAAGAAAATTCATCGTGTTTTCGCCCCTATTTCATGGCACACAGTTAGCCAAGTCATGTTCACGGTGTTTTCACCAGTGGTCTCCAAGGCCACATTCCTGGTGGTAACTGGCTAGATGCAATTTAGAAGTATCTGGGAGTTACAGTTACAAGAACATCATACGTACAGTTCCTCTATGGGGGATGGTGGTCCCTACTGGTAATTGAATTAGCCATCCCTCAAGGCTGGAGCTTGCCACTGTAGATATTTACGTTTGTTCACGGTCTCTTTAATAGTGTCCTGAAGATGTCCTTATCAGGTCAGAAAGGTGATTATTTTCACGGTGAATTCACTGTAAAATGCACCGTGAAATCACAGTGACTTTTTAGTTTCACTGCGAAATAACATTTTCACCCCTCTTTCACGGTTTAGATGTTCATATTGTTAGTGACCTGAAGATGTCCTTATCAGGTCAGAGAAGCGATTATTTTCACGGTGAATTCACTGTAAAATGCACCGTGAAATCACAGTGACTTTTTAGTTTCACGGCGAAATGACATTTTCACCCTTCTTTCACGGTTTAAATGTTCATAGTGTTAGTGACCTGAAGATGTCCTTACAAGGTCAGAGAAGCGATTATTTTCACGGTGAATTCACTGTAAAATGCACCGTGAAATCACAGTGACTTTTTAGTTTCACAGCGAAATGACATTTTCACCCCTCTTTCACGGTTTAAATGTTCATAGTGTTAGTGACCTGAAGATGTCCTTACCAGGTCAGAGAAGCGATTATTTTCACGGTGAATTCACTGTAAAATGCACCGTGAAATCACAGTGACTTTTTAGTTTCATGGCAAAATGACATTTTCACCCCTCTTTCACGGTTTAGATGTTCATAGTGTAAGCACCTGTCCTCAGAAAAACAATTATGCCACTTATCATAAGACAGCTTTAATGAAGGCAATCTCTCTCTCTCACCTGAGCATGTTGGGATGTGGCACTAGAATTTGCTGCTCAGCATCGGACGAGCTGACCTCTGGCGACCTCCCCACGACCTCCGGTACCCCCTGCAGCTCGTCCTCTAGTAACGGCGGCATGATGTCATCAAGGCCCATGCCGGGCAACGAGGCCGCCTCCTCCCCTCGCCCCTGAACCTCCTCCTCGATGCTCTGCTCAGTCAAGCGACGCTTATGCCTGCCAGAAAATAGCCATCCATCCATCCATTCATTAAAACATTCTCATTAAAGCAAGAGAGGACCGACGACTAGGATTTCAAAACCATTCATTAGAAACAGCAAATTTCCACAAGTTAATTAATTGTCAAATGTACGCCCAAACCATAAGACAGAGACGACTTTGTTTCAAGAAGGAAGACCTGTATGGCCGATTTTAGGGCTGAATGAAATCGCGTGTTATTCACTGGTAATCTTGTGGTGTTCACCCCTTTTGTTCTCCCCTAATTTCATTCCTTGCCCACTGCTCGTGATCAACCTGTTATCTCCCTTCCTGTATCCCTCCACCAGCTGCCTCCTTCCTATCTTCGATTGTCCTTGCCATTCTGCCTCTGAGAAAAAAAAAGTCCTGCTAGAATCAAAACGTGGTCACGTCCTCTAAACTCTCTCAAGAAATCATCAGGCCTGGTAGAGTGACACTTGAGACAGATGCTGAGAGATGGGGGCATGCACGTCTGACAGGATGTCTTACCGCACTGCACCAGTCTCCAAGTGGAAGCTGGAGGGCTGCGTACTGTCCCTGGACTCTGAGAGACGACTGACATCTGAAACCAAACCACAGCATCAGGTTGGGTTTAGAGAGTGTGAGTCAGTGGGGTTTGAACCCCGGGCCCTTAAGCTTGCTGTCTGTGGGGTTTCTCTTGGTTACACATACTTTATGAAGGACATTCTGCCTTTGAGAAAGGTCCTGCTAAGATCGAAACGTCGGGCCCTCCTAATTCTTGATATTTGCTTTTTGGTCATTTTAGTCAGTAATCAGGTTGGGTTTAGAGAGTGTGAGTCAGTGGGGTTTGAACCCCGGGCCCTTAAGCTTGCTGTCTGTGGGGTTTCTCTTGGTTACACATACTTTATGAAGGACATTCTGCCTTTGAGAAAGGTCCTGCTAGGATCGAAACGTCGGGCCCTCCTAATTCTTGATATTTGCTTTTTGGTCATTTTAGTCAGTAAGCAATATTCAATATTTTTGGCATATTACTGAAAACTTTATTCCTTTAGACAATTGATGTCTCAGGATAAGGTAATACACATGGTATCATCAATTTGTGAACCCTGCCCAGAGAGGGCTTGGGTTATACCTGTAATGGGCAAAGACAATGAAGAGCGCAATGGTGAGTGTGTGCAATCACTTTGCCATACAGTACAGAAGTGGTTGGGCACACTCACAAGCACTCTCCCTTGCCTTTGGCCAAAACCAAAACAATTTATGGAGGTGTTACTTTTACTCTGAGGGGGCCTTACCTTAGTGAGGGGCCCTACAAATTGTCAAGTCAATCATCAAGTTCTTGAGTACCAAAAATGCATGATCATAACAAAGTACAAAAACAGCTGAAAGTAATTTGGATGAGGACCTAGAGATATTAGCTGTTCAAATATCAAATGCACACTGCAGGAAAACTAAAAGAAGTCTGGATATGTAAACTCAATGCTGACCTCACTTTGGGCGGGGCTTGTCCTTGCTAGAAGTAATTACACAAATACTTCAATGCATAGCAGGCAGTGGTAGAATGTGATCACCAATTTGAACAGGCTGTCTGGCTTCCTGACCCAAAAGAATACTAACTGATGACTATAGGTGTGGCTTATTTATTACCGGTACACGCTGCTTAAAATCTCAGTTGATGACCATTCAGTCGCAGATTAAAGAGTCACTGATGGAAAGCGATTTCTGCCAGGCTGAAAAGAAGACTAGAGTATCCACCTGAAATGGCAAAGGATGAGGGCGTCTCCTCAAATCGCAGCCTCTTGCCGACTGACTCCACGGAAATGTCTCGGAGTTGCTCAGGGCTGGCTTCCAGATTGTCCTGACGAGGGTCTTCCACGGCCTGTGGTTAAAGATTTTTAAAAAAAGTGAAAAGTAAAAAGCTCTTCTAAACACTGGGAGATTTGGAGGCGCTGATCACGATCGACTCAGACACGACATAGACAACCCGGGACTCAAATTTGTGAAACAACTAAAGCGGACTTAGGACTCAGACTCTATATTAGAGAATTCTGTCAAACACTGGGTGGTGTGTTCCCAGCACAGTATTAGATTTAGAGGTGACTCGTGACTCAGACTCAACCACAGATGACTTGGGACTTGATTTTGTTAAACAGGAAACTCTGACTTAGGACTCAGACTCTATATTAGAGAATTCTGTCAAACACTGGGAGGTGTGTTCCCAACACAGTATTAGATTTAGAGGTGACTCGTGACTCAGACTCGACCACAGATGACTTGGGACTTGATTTTGTTAAACAGGAAACTCTGACTTAGGACTCAGACTCTATATTAGAGAATTCTGTCAAACACTGGGAGGTGTGTTCCCAACACAGTATTAGATTTAGAGGTGACTCGTGACTCAGACTCGACCACAGATGACTCGGGACTTAAATTTGTTAAACAGGAAACTCTGACTTAGGACTCAGACTCTATATTAGAGAATTCTGTCAAACACTGGGAGGTGTGTTCCCAACACAGTATTAGATTTAGAGGTGACTCGTGACTCAGACTCGACCACAGATGACTCGGGACTTAAATTTGTTAAACAGGAAACTCTGACTTAGGACTCAGACTCTATATTAGAGAAACCTGTCAAACACTGGGAGGTGTGTTCCCAACACAGTATTAGATTTAGAGGTGACTCGTGACTCAGACCTAGATGACTAAGGACTGGACTTGGATCGGACTTGGACTCATCAGACTCTATACTCTGTGTCTTGAGTGCAAGCCTGAAGTCTACCTACCATCTCCTCGTCTGGTTTGGCCAGGAGGTACTCAGTGCTCCAGGTATAGGTGGGAATCTCGTCCACGGCTACACCCTCGGGCCTGTAAGGGACGGCATGTTTCTTCCACAGGCCCATCAGAGTCTCACTCTTGGTGATGCCTTGGGGATACCGGTAACGAAAAATGTGCAAACATTTTTGTCGGTGAAGCAAATAATTTGTGAGCACTACAATCAATCGCATAAAAAACACACCACAAGGCGTCAATCAGTGTCAGTTCATATTGTTGATCTCATAGAACATTTGTTTTTTTAAATAGCACTATATTTGTCGGAGCACTTTTCTGCTGTGCGAAGAGTTTCTTCAGTTTGTGAAAATGCTGAAAATTTGGAGGCACATCCTAACTGTGGGGTTTCTTATAAAAAAAACTTCCTCCTCATTGAAGTGGCATCATGAATACCTTTTGAATAACAATTTGCAAAAACACGCTGTGGTATATCCTACAAAGAGGAGGGTTTATTAATTGAAATTGAATTGAAATTAATTATGAAACTATAACTCCTAGGTGCTCCTATGGGGGAACATTGCTCACCACGCCAACAGTTTTTCTGTCTTAAAAATCTAAACTTTTCAATCAGACCAAATGACCAGAAACTTGGACTGGCGAGTGGGTAAAACATCTCCAAAAGGAAGCAGGAATTGCGGCCATGAATCCCACCTAAAGTTGCCTGCATTTGTATCTTTTTCTCAGCAGGCAATCAGGGCAAAGCACAGAGCGTACATTGTTAATAATCGAGCAACTGCAAATTCAAAATCTAAACTTTCCAATCAGACCAAATGACCAGAAACTTTGACCGGCGAGTGGGTAAAACATCTCCACAAGGAAGCAGGAATTGCGGCCATGAATCCCACCTAAAGTTGCCTGCATATGAATATCTTTTTTTCAGCAGGCAATCATTGCAAAAAGCACAGAGCGTACATTGTTAATAATCGAGCAGTTGCAGCAAACATTTCTCACCAGCACAAAACTCCTATTCATATATCTACCAATCAGTTTGAGTCCTAACCAAACCAGACTCACTTCTTCGTCCTGGCAAGATGAGCAGCTCTTTGGCAGTCAGTCCCGGCGCAGATGAAGGAAGCGCCTGCAAGTAAATGGAAATCAGGCATGCAACTCTTGAATTGTAAAAAAAAAAAGAGGAAAATGTCCGAATGAAACTGCTAGCGCGAAGCACAAAGCCCTTTATACGGCGTGTGGTTTGGGGCCCGCTTAAGGGCCCGGGAAATTGTTTGGATTCTAGATGCTCTGTGGTGCATTTTGAGCAGTTTGTGACAACTTATGACTTTAAGCTGAGTGACAGATTTTAAACTTTTTCAAGGCATACACCCAGAAAATGTTTTTTTTTTGGTTTACACAGAATGAAAAGTAAACATCAAAGTTTTTACCCTGATCTCAGCATGTGTTTTACATAATAGTTAGGGGAGAAGAAAAGTTGCATGCCTGGTAAATAAACCCCCAAATCAGTCATGTGGGAAAGTGTTCATCATTCATCATGATCATTGTGTTGGTGTCTAATTCAGAGGTGAACTGACAACACTGAGTACAACACAATTGACGTGGAAACAAGAATGTGTATAAGCCATACTCAGAGCTGGCCAATGAGCTACACATGTAACCAAGCCTCACGCTTAAGTTTTTTTTTTAGTAAATTGATTTTTTTGCTAGCCTGCAGCAAGTTTTACTAGCCCTGTATAATTAATATTGAATATAACAAAAGGTTATTAGGTCAAGTAAAACAAATTATTATTTTTTACATTCTCATCCCCGCCCGCATTGTTTTTTGCCTCCACACCGCTGCCTACTTTTTACTAGTCCGCCGGGCTAGCAAAGTGGGTCATTTTACTAGCCCGCAGCTGTTTTTACTAGACAATGACCGTCGGGCTAGTGCTAAGGTCGAGCCCTGCATGTAACATATGTGGACCCTGAGACAAAGAGTGGTCTACATATACGGTGTAATGAGTACTGGGTCTATCAGATCAAATCTTGTCAAGGGTGTGCACTAGAACTCCTAAAATAACCGGGCACAGTTGCCTAGCATCAATTTGGAGGCTGCCTTTGATAGAGAATAACCCGGTTGGCATGGGCTTTGATGAGCGCCATTAGGCTCTCTGCAGTTTTGAGATTCGTATTTTGCTCCTTTGTCAGTAAGCAGATTGGAACATGTTTGTAATACTTCTATCATTTTGTTCTTAATTATTCAAGAAGAACCAAAAAAACTACAGACAGTCAGCCCAGTGCAGTCGCACACTGCACTGCACCAAATTAAGCTGATGATATCACCAGACTGGATCCACGTTCAAGTAGATATTCGGAGCCCTTGGTCGTGACCTACCTCATACAGGGTGCGACACAGCTCGTTGGAGGTGGCCAGGTTCTCCCGGATGCTCTGCTTGGACAGCTGGGTGAAGTCGTCCACCACGTCGGCAAACTGCAGCTGGCGCCTGCGGCCGGGCTGGGCACGGCGACGCTGGGGCGGGGAGGCATCGCCACCCGGCGACAGCAGTGGGGTCAGACGCAGGATGGGAATCTGCGGAGAGTTGACGGAGAGGAAGGGATAGAGAGAGAGTCGGTGGGATATTTAGCATCAATCAACTCCCCCCCCCCTTTCTCAAATTAATAGTAATGACAGGGCTCGACCTTAGCACTAGCCCGGCGGTCATTGTCTAGTGTGGGCTAGTAAAATGACCCACTTTGCTAGCCCGGCGGACTAGTAAAAAGTAGACAGCATTGCGGCGGCAAAAAATGATGCGGGCGGGGATGAGAAAGTAGAAACAAATAATTGGTTTTACTTGACCTAATAACCTTGTTTTAAATTTGATATATTAATTTTACATGGCCATTAAAACTTGCTGCGGGCTAGCAAAAAACTAAATTTACTAGCCCGGTGGGCTAGTAAAAAAAAACCTTAAGCGCGAGGCTTGAATGATGATTTGGCACATCACTGCTTCCACTGAAAAGATCATGGGTGCTACCATGTTCATGTTCTGTCGAGTTCTGTTTAGCTGAAAAGTTTAGTGGGCCTGATGTTTTGATCCTAGCAGGACCTTCCTCAAAGGCAGAAAGGTCCTGCTAGGACCTTTGAGAAAGGTCCTGCTAGGATCGAAATGTCAGGCCCACTAAATTTTGAGATTTGCATTTGGGTAATTTTAGTCAGTAAGCAGTTTGCAACATTTTTGTACATCACTTTGAGTTCTGTTTAGATATACAAAAATGTTGCAAACTGCTTACTGACTGAAATTACCAAAATGCAAATCTAAAAATTTAGTGGGCCTGATGTGACGTTTCGATCCTAGCAGGACCTTTCTCAAAGGTTTAGTTTTAGTTTACTTTCATGTTTGGACTTAGCCCTGAGAAGTAATATTAATTAAATGAAATGAGATTTGGGCCCTTTTCCAAATCCCGGCTTAGGCTCAGGCTCCGGCTTTGTCTTTCTTTCTTTTGTCTGTTTTAAAGTACAAGGCTGAAAATGGGAGGCTTTTGGCTTCGTTTCAGAATGTAATACTTCGTTTTTTAAAAGAATCCAAAGCTTCAACTTCAACAAAGAACTCCAACCTGTGTTTTCAGCTTTTGGATAACAGAGACGAAGCCGGAGCCGGAGCCGAAGCATAAGCCAGGCTTTGGAAAAGGGCCGACATTTCACCTGGGTGGGAAGTTTTGGCGTTGCGGGTTCCGGCGGCACAATGGGCTCCTCCTGCAGAATGTCCAGCGTCGTCCTGGCGGCCGGATCTTCCCGCGCTGGCGAGTCCAGCGATGGAAAGAGCGGGGCTGGAATCTGTCCCACTGACTGGTCGGCGGACGTGTCCATCGGCCGGTCGGCGGTCACGTCCATCTGGTCATCGGCGGGCAGAGCGGCGGGCTGACGGTGCTCGACGCTCAACTCCGGCAGGTCCAGACGTAGGTCCTCCGCCACCGATGATGCCGGCTGGTCATCAAATGGCAGTAGCTCCTCCAGGCCACCCATTTTCCGAGCCTTTTTGCTGCATGTCGTCAGCAAGAAAGAAAAGGAAGCAAATATAATCAGATTGCTGTTAACCATGAGGGTTTGCTCTACCCAACATAAAGTTAGCACTGCATACTCAATACTAAAGTAGGGCAAACCTTCATTGAATTACATTCTCCTCAATGCAAATTTTATATTATCTCTTAGTAGAAAAATTACTGTTGTTCCATTCATCACCACAGGCTGGCTCTTGACCAACCGGTCCCATCAGCTGACTGTCGGCATTGACCGTCCATTCCGGCCATCTCACTATTAGTTCACGGTTTTAAAGTTGAGCGGCAACTGTGACCGGCTGTCCCAGTCTCAGACCAGATCACAGACTGCTCATTGTAGCCAACTCAAAGTAGTTCAGTTCTTTGATATAACACGGACTACCAATTGACTAGAACTGAGCCTTTCTTCTGGCAAGCTGGCCATCAGGAGCACAGTTACATGTATATGCAGTATGCAGCATGGGCATAAACAATCTGGCCAGTTGACCCATAGTTCTACATGCGCACACCTACAATGTATCACCAGTGATGATTCTTCGGTATAGTATCAATTCCAGTGAGATGACCACAAGCTCTGGCCATCATGATCCATGACTATCAATTCTATATGGCCATCAGACCATTGATTCCAATTACACAGCCATGATTTACTATCATGTTGGGTTGACAAACAATGTCACACAGTACGTCAGCCACAGACAAAGCCAACCGATACCGTATCTCAATGCCAGTCAACCAACAGCCTTCTACAGCAAGATATACAATTTCATGCTCCTTCGCTTCGCTCATACCCATGAAAAAGAGTTTCATTCTATTGGATGACACAACAAAGAGACATGCACATGACTTTTTCGAATTCATGTATAATGCTTTAATAATCAGAGCATGGGAAGCGGCCGCCCTTGAACCGGTTGAATACTGTGGACTGGACTCACCCTGCCGGCGGCTTGCCAGGCTGGCGAGGGTCCCTGGGCTTCTTCTCTGGCCCCCTTGGTCTCCGGGTGTCACGGGGAATCCCCACTGCATCCTGCATGTGCTGCAGGAATTCCTCCACCGGCTCCAGGGCTTGCAGGTCCGATTCCCCGGGAATCTTGGGATGAGGACAAGGATGAGGATAAGATGACAAGAATGAGGATGAGGAGGATGAGGGTCAGGTAGATGAGAAGAATTGGGAGGATGAGGAGGTGAGGATGAGGATGAGAAGGATATTAAGGAGAATAAGGATGATGAGAAAGATCAGAAAGAGGAGGAAGATGATGATTATGATAATGATGTAAGGGCAAATCTTATCTTAAGCAAGTCTTGAGGTAACAACTCTAAGAGGGGATAGGACCTAAGCAATACCTCCTGTCTACCTACATAAGACTATTAACCCTTTCAATCCTTAATGCCAGGGAATTACACAATTACTATTTTTTGAAGCGTTATTGCAATCTCAAACCTTCCCATCATGCATTTTTAACCATTTTAGTAGCGATCCTGATAAACGTAGTGCTATTGAATTTGTTTTGGAGAAATAATTGGTCAAAAATCTTACAGCCATCAAGATTTTGCTGCATAATAGAAGTGATGTGCAGAACAGTGACAGGTCTGCCTGATTGCTAGCATCTATATATCTTATTAAGCAATGTTTTGAAGGAGATTTTTCTCAACGAAGATAGCAAAGGGGATGGCTTTTCAGCGATATGTCCATTGACGGTGACAATCATCATGAAATGTCAGACGGCAAAGATGCTCAGGAAGATTGAGATGTCACAGACATTGACAAAAACCATCCTCTTAGCTTTTCTTGCACGGAAAAGATAACGTTATTGTGCTTTATGACTAAAAAATATACATTTGTACCTAGAATTGACCTCCATTGTTTTTACATCTTATCCAAACTTGAAGAGTACATCATGTACATAGTTAGAATTCCTTGCAAGGACATGGTTATGTTCCTATACAGGTCATCATTTCTCACCCAAATCCTAAAATTCCCCCCCCCCAAAAAAAATAAATAAAAAATAAAACAAAAATAGGGGGAACTATAGAGGACACTCTTCATAATTCATCACTTTTTATCTATTTATTTTCAGAAGAAACATCATTCTTAACAACATTTGTACAAAACTTGTTCTCCTATGACATCAGTAAAGTTAAGACAAATCAACTTGAAGTTGTCCTGCTATGTATCACTGATTAAATAGTACAGGCACTGTCCTTGTCTCCACTATGTGATACATGTAAGTACAGCGCAAAGGCTGGTCGGCCAGGATTTCCTTATTGAGTCACAGGATCATTCCTAAGGAGCTTGAAGGCGCATCATTTCACATATGATTTATTTGAGACTTCAGCATTGCATCATACAGGTCTGCAGAAATATTGGCAATTTTCAATCAGAATCAGACTGCTCTGTTCATGTTTTTATGCATTAGCAATGGAAGAATTTAATCAGTAATCACTATAAGTACTGGCGTGGCTTGCCCCTTTAAATACTAAAGCAAACTGAAAAATTGCATGTTTGTGATTCCATTTCTTCTTAAGAAAATATGTAAGTAAATACCAAAAAATGTTGCAAACTGCTCAGACTAAAATGACCTGCAGTGCAATACATAAATCTCAAAAGTTAGAGGGCCTGAAATATCAATAGACCGTGTACGTTGGCCTCGAGAATATACGTGTTACCGCGAGATTTTTTGGTAGTTTTTTTTTTGCTCATTTTTATATTTTTAATATACTTAATCCATAAATCTGGGATTTTAGTTGGAAAGAGTCTTTCTTTATTATGTAAAAATGCATTCAAAATTGGGCACGCATTAATCTCCTATAGCAGACGGCGCGGAGGTGCCCGGAAGTGTACGGTGACCTTTTTCACCACGAGACTTGCACGGTCTATACTAGTGGCAGGACCGTTCTCTTTGCCTTTGAGAAAGGGCCTGCTAAGATCGAAATGTCAGGCCCTCTGACTTTTGATATTTCTTTTTTATGGCGTGAGGTGTAGCTATGCAAAAAGCACAATGGGGATGCATCTCGCATGGCACCATGTGGCCATATTAAACAAGGCCGTTTGTGGCAATGCCGGTGTCCTGCCAAAAAATGTCCCTGCCAAATACTGTCCGCTCATTAGCATACTGATTGCTGATTGGTTAGCGTTAGGGATAGAGTTAGGGTTAGGATTAGGATTAGGGTCGTTAGGGTTAGGGTGTGGTTTAGGATTAGGATTGGAATTAGGATTAGGGTTAGGGTTAGGATTAGGGTTAGCGTTACGGTTACAGTTAGGGTCAAACGGTACTAAAGTGCCCAACGTTGCGTGTGTTAGGCCAGCAACCATACACAAGGCGTCATACGTGTGTAGTGCGCAACCATACCCCAACCACGGTGGTTGAGTGTCATACGTATTGGACCGATCAGTGATCAGTATGCTAATGAGCGGACACTATTTGGCAGGGGACACTATTTGGCATGACAACGGGGTTCAGTTGTGCATTGATCACTTCTCGAAGGAGACTGTGATTCGTCTACGTTGCATCCTGGCCTTTGGTATGCGGCTAATGAACTCCTCAATGTCAAAGATGGCATCGAAGATGCCCTCGGCCTGATCGGTCTGCAGTGCAAAGTTACGCACGTTGTCCATGCTCTCCTTCACTTTCGGGATGGAGACAGTCGGGCGGTGGACGCTCGGTTCTTCCTCGTCTTCGTCACTCTCGGTTTCTGCCGAGCCGAACGCCGCTTCTGCGATGGCGTCATCATCGGTGGTGTCGGTGAGCTCCAGGGTGCATCTGACGTCCGCATCCACGGCGGCGTAGGAGTCCAGGGTCATTTCGGACGGGACGTCCACCCCGGCTGCCCGGAGTTGCCCGATGAGGTGTCTGTTTGCCGCCGCGGTGTTCGCCGCCTCAGTGCCATCGTCCGTGCCTGCATCCTGATTCTCGGCCGCTGCGGTCTCCTTGAACTCGGACAGTGCAAAGCAGTGGGCAATGGTCGTTTCCTTGACCATTCTCCATGATTTCCTGAGCAGAAACATGGCATCCAATACGGTGGGGTGGTACTCCTCCTTCTTTTTCACTGCCGTCAGCAGAGATCTGATGAGCAGTCGGCGGTAGTGCGTTTTTAACTCCTGTACGACTTGTTCCATTAGCTGAAGTTTGGCTGTAGCGCTGGGAGGTAGGAACACCAGTGTCACGTTCTTCAAGCCTTTGATGTGTGGATGGGCGGGGCAGCTGTCAACGACGATGGCGATCTTCCGTTCCTCCTTCCCGTACAGTTTGTCCACGTTACGGACCCATGCCTCGAAGAGGCCCGATGTCATCGAGGCCGTCTTGCTGGCTTTGTACTGCGCCGGAAGCGACTTCACGTTCGCAAAACTCCCTGGCTTCTTCGACTTGCCAATGACAAGAAGAGGCATCTTCTCGCTGCCATCCATATTGGCGCACACCAGGGCGGTGAGCCGCTCCTCACTCGGCTTGTCGCCATAACAGGTCTCCCCCGTGAAGGTTAGCAAGTGGTTGGGGAGAAGGCTGTAAAAGAAGCCGGTTTCGTGGGCGTTGAAAATGTCACGCGGTTCAAATGCCAGGACTTGATAGAGGCCGGTCTCCAACCAATCTTTGGCCATGTCTGTTAGTGTTGTTGTTGTTGTTACGGCAGCCCGCTCTCTGGCAATTGCTCGGAAGTTGATGTTGTGTCTCGTCTTGAAGCGGGCCAGCCACCCATCACTGCACGTGAACTCGGCGTGGCCCAGCAGCTTGGCGAGGCAGCGGGCCTTCTCCTGTAAGATCGGCCCAGTCACAGGGATGGTCTCCGGATCCGCAAGTGCGGCCTTGAACCACATCAGCACTGCTTCTTCAACGTCGGGATATGCCGCCGCTCTGATGCGCATTCTGGCTGGAGAGACCGACTGGCGCTCGAAGTGGCCCATCAGCCTGTCCTTGTTTTTCATTATGGTGGTCAGCGTGGACATGGGAATTCCCCATTCCACTGCGATGTCCTTCTTTCTTTTTGGACCGCGGCTTTCAACGTCTTCGATAAGTTTAACCTTATCGACAACTGGCAGAGCCTTCAACTTTCGGGGCCTTTTCGCCATTACTCACTCACTGCCGTTTCGCTATTGTTCCTTTTGCCAATGAGAAATCTCAAACAGACCTTACTATACCAGAACTAGAAGTAGACTAGAAGTTCGGCAAAGAGTCCAGCATCTGCGGCATCATCAAACTTCAAAGATACGAAGTTTGACGTACGTGTAGTAGTGGCACGTGCGGTAGCATGCGGTTTGTAAACACAGCTTGACTATCGATCAGGCTTGGTAATCCTTCAAGCCAAGCGGTTTAACAGGCGCCCTCAAGCGGCAGTGATTGAAATGTTGAGCGCAAACACATTAGCCAACAATAGGATAGAATGCGGCGGCAGCCAGGCTTTTGTACGGGTAGTATGCTGCGGCCACTGCTGGCGTGTACTACATGTATACTACAAGTCGGCACTGTGTGTACATGTACATGTACATGTACATGTACTGTACAGTACTCGGCATTCAAAAAGAGCTCCACAGGTTGATGCCCGGTGTCATGCCAAATAGTGTCCCCTGCCAAATAGTGTCCACTCATTAGCATACTGATCGCTGATTGGTCCAATACGTATGACATTCAACCACCGTGGTTGGGGTATTGTTGCGCACTACACACGCATTGTGTATGGTTGCTGGCCTAACACACGCAACGTTGGGCACTTTGGTACCGTTGGACCCTAACTGTAACCGTAACGCTAACCCTAACCCAAACAACCCTAATCCTTACCCTAATCCCAATCCTAATTCTAATCCAAACACAACCCTAACGACCCTAATCCTAGTCCTAACGCTAACCAATCAGCGATCAGTATGCTAATGAGCGGACAGTATTTGGCAGGGACACTTTTTGGCAGGACACCGGCAGATCAGACCATGCACCAGTGCGTCCCAGCTCGATGTGATGTGACAATGGCAGCGCATGGGAATAATTTTCTGCTCGGCTCATCAAAAAAGACAGCATGCGCTTGACAATATCACGATTAATTGGATCGCGATTCGAATCACGATTCAAACTCTACTTTTTGAATGCGTGGACAATAAACGCGATTATGAAGTTTGAACCGCTAGTATTGGTAAATTTTTTTCCAAATAATCGCGCACTTTTGCACAGCGCTAGCGAGGCGTATGCTCTGCTGAATCGCACTTTTTTTTTTAATCCGGCCCACTCACAATCCACCGCTCGCGCTCCGACAGACAGAGTTATGGACAGACAGGAAGTGTCGTGCTTCATAATAATAGCCCTTTTTACACGAGCACTGAAAACACATGTCTGTGAATATTTATTATTCATATTTATTATATTATTTATATCTATTTATATCTTTCTCATATTTATCCTGCATTTCCATGATTTTTATCATCTTTTAATTCATGATTTATCTTAATCTTTGCCATTTACTTGTATTTGACTGTTTTTACTAAGTTTACTATAGTTACCTATTTATTCATCAACCTAGGACTGGAGGAACAGGCTTTTGAGTCACAGTGTTTTTCACTTTTGTTCCTCCTGGCCATCTTAGATTGGATTGTCCTTACTCTGCTTGTCCTTGGATTGTCCTTACTCTGTTTTCTCCTTCCCTCTTAACCTCCTGTCCAATATCTTCCCCTTCATTCCCAGTCCTTGCCCCATCTCTTCCCCTTCTCATCCTGACCTATCACATCTCTGATACATGTGCATAATTTTCTCCTTGTTTGGTATTTATTCATCAATTTATTTCCCATCTTTAATTTCCATGATATAGACTGTATGACCTTTCTCACCCTGAATGTACTTCTTAATTGTTTGTTTTCCTTGGCCGAATAAATAATAATGATAATAATAATAATAATATTGGCACCGAATGTCTGACTCAATAATAGTATTGGTTGCTTTCAGTTTCAGACGGGACAAGGCAGCGAGGTAGCGAACTTTTTGTTTCGCATTTGCATGCGAAGTTAGAGGTAATACTATGTTATTACATTGTCGCTTGTACATTACGTAGTGCGATATTGCACGGTGGTTGAATTGCTTTCAGAATACAAGCTTGTCATCAAGCGCACGTCACGAATTGTACTAGTGGTGCATAGTCCTAGAAAAAGATCATCATAACTGGACGTTCGACGAAACCGTTGAACTCAGTATAGTAGCATCAGCATTCGTGAAGCGCCCGTTTTGCTGAGCGAATTGCGCATGCGTAAAAAGTGACGCCTCATGTGACGCATATTCTTTGCGAACATCGCATCGATGCGAAATTTTGGATGAGGACTCGATGTCTATCACGAATCGCACGGGACAAGTGCGATCATCGTTGTGATTTTTTTCGCACGCCTGGACCCTTGCCGTTTTCAGCTCTCTTGTAAAAGGTCTCCCTGCAGGGCCCCGTACCCTCAAGGACACATATAATTCGACCACAACTGCTAACCGCAATCAGTTCGCAATTTTTTTGACCTATGGGAACGCGAGCTAAAAAAAGAGTCGGTTTTGAAATTGCGATTCAAAGAGGAACCGACCATGTTAATGACTTTTTGCTGAAGGCACGTTCTTTTATCACTTGTTGTTCATCATTCTTCGGTGTGTGTTTTCAACTGGCATAAAAAATACCGAGTTATGGATGATTTATTGCGGAAGATTTTGTTTTGGGGATGGGGGGAAGTAATTAGACTTCGAGGTAAACGGAGTTTCGACTTAACCTGTTTCCGTCGACTTATCGCGATTTTACTGCATTTAAAATCACTCGAACTGTCTGGGATATCCTGAATAGTGCTGATAATTATTTTTAGTCACCGGCCCTTGGCAAACAGCAACATGATCAAATGACAAAACCTTGACCTGTCTTGCTGTTAAACTGAATAACTATGAAGGATCCAAATATCTATAGTTATAATAGCATACCGGATCCACGGATACATGCAGTCTCTATTTTTTTTTTTTTTTTTGCGATTTGCTGCTGTTTTGTTCTGGTTGATGCACTAAAAGGAGCGAGCTTCACTTCCACAGACACATTAAAATGTCATCTGTTCAAATAAATAGAAATTGGCAAACATTTTTGTTTTATTCTGGAAGGTCTACTTACTGTGGGCATGCTAGTCTCCGGAATCTCTTTGATGCTGATCTGTGATGAGTTGGACACTGTGTGTGGGGATCCTAGCAGCACTGGCATTCAAAGAAAGTCATTTGATGAACAGTGGCGGAATGGTGGGAATAGATCTGAGACCTAAATGCAGTCCATGGTAAATTAATGCAGTACCCGGAATTAAAAAAAGTACTCGTACTTGTACATGTATGCTACTCAAACTTGAAATGAGAAACACCCATCCCACATTTTGAATCCACCAAACATATCCCTTGTTGTATACAATTATTCATTTGTTTTAAACAAAATAAAGGAAAAACTGTCTGGGACAACCCACTCGCCTAGCTCTGATTTTGCATGCCAACAAAACCACATGTCTCGAGTTCAAATCCTGGTTAGAAGTTTTCTTTGCCGTTTTTTAATTTATTCAACAAGGGATAGAAACATTGACTCGAACTTGCCCGTCCCCATTATTTTTGTATCTATCATTCACACCATTTCACATGATTTTATAATGATTTTATAAAGTCAATGGCAGAGGCAACACTTACAGGTCTGCATATATGCATGTATGTTTGGGAAATTAGAAGAACAATATTCTGGCATCAATTCAAATAAAACAGAAGGACAAATTAAAATCAAAGTGAATTCTCCCACAGCGTTAATTTGTGACTGGTGAGTCTCACAGACAGTGCATGCAGGTTTACACTTGATAAAGGGTCTGTGCAATGAATATCACAGTCAACCTCATTTTCGGCTTTCATCTAGGGAGCTCAAGTGTATGGACACACTGGCAAGCTTCTTTTTCTTAGTAGAGTCAGAAATTGGTAATCTTTTTCACCTTTCAAAACAGCCTTATAAAAATGAGGGAGCTATTGTAAGGTCATGTCAGGAACCCACATTTTAAAACATAAAAAAACATTAACTTTCAAACTGCACATATACATCTCTGGGTTACGTTTGATGAAAAACTCCTTCACTAAATGATTGTGAAGCATACATTTTGGCAGTAGATCAACAGGTTTAGGGATAGGTCTGCAGGTAAAAAACAGAAATGTTCAAAAACTTTTTTGCACACTTGAACCCATTGGGTTTCTGTTGCATGATCATGTGATGACATCACAAATTTGCTCATGAATATTGAAATTCTCATTAGCATAAAAACTTAAAACTTGCAAATACACCCCAGAATGAGTGTTAAAAGCAGTTTGATTGTTAGCAACATTGCAAAACAGTTCTGCAGCATGAATTTGAGTAATAACATTTTTATTGCACAGACCCTTTAAATAAATGTGTCAACTTTTGACTGATGATATGGAACCAAAAGTTACAGCATGGAAACTGACTTTATGAGAAGTAACCAATGTTGTAGTACTGGTAATCACCAATGACCTGATGATCTCAGGATTGTTGAAGTTGGGCGTTACACTTTGTGCAGATTTCATTATCTTTTTAATATTTATAGTTTTTAGAATTGTTTCTGATCGATCATGATATACTATACATTGCTCTCATAATAGAAAATCAGCTTTTTCAGAAATTTCCTCCAGTAAAATACTCTAAAATAAAAATATATTTCTAAAAATCTTGAACATCTTGAAATGTTCAAAAAGAATGTGGATGGTTCTAGAAATTAAGTTACTTCATAGGTTTATTGACAATCTTCTGTCTTCATCAATAATCTTCCATAATTTTAGGAGGATGTAGATGCATTTATTCAAATTCGCGTCGGGGATACCTGGATGTTGTCGTAAATATTTGTTCTAGTATTGATCCATGTACATCATTATACACAATTACATAAGTCATTGGATTTTGGTCTGTAAAATATGCATGCTTACACGGCATTGTAATATGCCTCTGCCTTTGAGAAAGGTCCTGCTAGGATCGAAACGTCAGGCCCACTAAATTTTAGGCATTGTAATATCTTATCTGTGTAGAAATGGCAACATTGAAATAAATGTTTCTACTCAAAATACAACAATTCATTAATAGTAAGTATCTGCCTTTTTTTGAGAGAGTTAAAAGGAGATGGAGAGGGACTTAGGAAGGTTGCTGTGTTTTGTTTTGTTCACACATCCCTACTCTATCCATTTCTTGTTACTCCTACAATTCTCTCCAAACTCCAAAGGAAAACATCACCACATCAAACGTGAGGCATCTTTTTGAGTTTCGTTACAGCGATTCACCTGTACAAGGAAGTATTCCACTTACCGTCCATCGGCACTGCTTCAATGCCGAGCTGGGGACTGGAGCTCTGATCGGAAGGAGGAAATGCTGGAAACAGCGGGGACAGGTCCTGGATGAAATCCTGCCGACCAAACATCAGAGCCAACTTGTGTGACTCGCAAATACACCCCAGAATGAGTGTTCAAAGCAGTTTGATTGTTAGCAACATTGCAAAACAGTTCTATAGCATGGATTTGAGTAATACAATTTTCATTGCACAGACCCTTTAAATAAATGTGTCAACTTTTGACTGATGATATGGAACCAAAAGTTACAGCATGGAAACTGACTTTATTAGAAATAACCAATGTTGTAGTACTGGTAATCACCAATGACCTGATGATCTCAGGATTGTTAAAGTTGGGCGTTACACTTTGTGCAGATTTCATTATCTTTTTAATATTTATAGTTTTTAGAATTGTTTCTATCGATCAATATATACTATATGAGATGCTATGGGCCACCTCATCACAGGGTTCCTTTGCAACTCCAACAAAACTTGGGTGACTAAAAGTGTCAAACAAATGGGCATTACTGTATTCTTATAACAGGTAAAATACATGTGTGACTATCATTCAGCTAAATTGTATCCAGTCAACAACACACTCAATCAGTTCAGTCTACCAAAGAAGAAAAAAGAAAGAGAAATTAAGCAAAAGATTTTGAATCCATTTTAATCCAGCTTTGGAAAACCATATGCTGATGACAGATCTGAGATGGATGGAATACGTTTCTCAAAGACTTTTCCATTACTTTTTCATATCCGCAGGAACCCTGTTAAAATGCAGAGGAAACCCTTCTCGGCCGTGTGGCTTCAGGGATGTCTGTACTCACGATGTAAGGCAGTTGGGATGGGTCGATGGTGGTGGACTTCTCGAACCGCATCACCCCAAAGTCTGACTCTTCACTTATCATTGGGTCCTGTAGAGTGCAAAACTCCCCGGTCCTGTACGAGACAAGCGAATGGGACAAATGAATGGGACAAATGACCAACAAAGGTCCAGTTGTGACCAATGATTCAATGTGGATGATTCAAAGCTTCATGCAATGTCACTCGATCTAAATGTATACTGACTGCATGTATGGGAGCTTATAGTGATCTCCATGATCATTCCAATTAAGTAATCAATAAAACAATGATACAACTTACTGACTTTCAAGTAAATGCAAACCTGAGAAATTTAGAGGGCCTGACATTTCGACTCTAGCAGGACCACTCTCAAGGGCAGAGTGAGGTCATATTCTGTCTTTGTGAAAGGTTCTGCTTGGATCAAAACATGATCATCATCAAGTCCTATATTTTTTATTATCAATTATTATCATTTTTATATAAGTTTGTTTTACCATAGCCCTACCCTATACAGATTATTATTTTATCAGGTATGCTTCATTCCCACAAATTCTGGCAATGATTAAGTTCCCCATGCAAGTCCGACATCGAACCTGCAAAATCTTTTTATTTCCAACTAGGTAGTCCAATAATCCATGACTGAAATTGAACAATATTTATTGAGATTCTCTGAGCGAGCACCTACATGTATTTGTGTCCTCGATGCTGTTTAGTCTGGCCAAGGTCTGTTGCTTCAAATGCCTCCAGCGTTAGCTTCGCTGTGCTGAATCGCATGTAAAGGTCATGTACTTCAGCTGATTATAAGATAGTAAAAAAAAAGGTACAACCGTGATAGAAAAACTAAATTCATATGCATCTATCAATCAGTAATCCCTTGGCTGAGAAGTTCCTTATTTGCATATTTTGTGTTTATCTATCCATTCATTCATCAATAAAGTCATGTCCATTTTACTCCAAATGAATGAATCAGTCAGTCAATCAATTAATTGATTGATCAACAAAACTTACTATCTTAATTAATCGTAATTAATCGTAATTAATAAATTAATCGTAATCTAAAAAGAAAAAGGTAGGCCTAACTACTGAATATTCATACGTCAATCCTGCGCCCTAAAATAAAACACAAAGGGTTGAGCCCCTACGATTCGCGCGGTTAACACCTGTAGAACACCAAATCATCACAGTACAAATTAAGAATTCTGACAAAGTGGGCCTGACGTTTCGATCCTAGCAGGACCTTTCTCAAAGGCAGAGAAAGGTCCTGCTAGGATCGAAACGTCAGACCCACTTAATTTCAAGATTTGCATTTTGGTAATTTTAGTCAGTAAGCAGTTTGCAACATTTTTGTATATCACTTAATATCTTAATTAATGAACAAATGAATGAATGGATACATCTGTCATTAATCAATTGTCAAATAATTGAAATGATCCCTCAATTCATCCGCATATCCATGATAAATGAGTCAGTCTATCAATTAATTGATTGATCAACCAAACTTACTATCTTAATTAATGAACAAATGAATCTGTCATCAGTCGATTGTCAAATCACTGGAATGATCCATCAATGCATCCGCATATCCATGATGAATGAGTCAATCTATCAATCAGTCAATTAATCAATCCATGGATTCAGTTATTCATAGGCCCTACCATTGAAGATGTCCATCTGCTTCCTGTAGACCCTTGTCACCCCAAACATGAGTTGGGAGGACAGGTAGAGGGAGAGGCGTGGCCGGGGACCATGGGGTCTAAGAGGCTGGGCATCCAGGCAAATGTACCTGACAATATCGTCGCTAGAAACAGAACAAAGAAATCTGCCATTAACATACATGCATCATTAAATTTGATAAGTAGCAAATAATTTTCAAATATGACAATTGCATCAGGTTCAAGTCCAGTCATACTTATCCTATGCTTGTTATTTTCACACATACGGTTTACTTTATCAAAACCTTTTTCTCTAAAAATAAGGAAAAATATCATACCATGTTTTGGGAACACAGACAGCAAGATACTCTCTCCTGGTTAATTGAACTGTCCTGAATTTTGTCGCAGCAATCCTAAAACAATCGGAAGGAAGAAAAACTAGCAAGTAAATATTAATGATTGAAAATCAAAGTAAGGGGAAAATGACTGTCTTTTTTTTTAAACAGACTGAAATAAGACTGAAAAATGGTAATTTGTTTGAAATTTGCCAATCAGTGGAAATTGTATTTGTTTACTAAGTACTAGTACTACTACTTGTACTAGTACAGTAGTAGTACTACTATAGTACTAGTAGTAGTACAGTAGTAGGGCCTACTAGTACTAGTACTAGTACTAGTACTAGTAAGTAGTAGTAGTAGTATAGTATGTAATGGTGCCAATGCCAGTGGTGAACTTGATAAAAAAAAATTATTCTGTTTAAAGTCTCTTTCTAAAAGTAGAACTTTCATAATGAAAGAAAGTAAACTTAATAATTAATAGTAAAGGAAATTGCTGACTGGAAAATTATGATTTTAAACTTTATTATTTTTCAAATTAAAATTTAAAATGTAAAAATTCATAATTTCAACAACAAATTGCAAAGAAAATAAGACTGGTCCAAGACTTCAACCTGAGACATCTGGCTCCATGTACCAGGGGTGGACTCTTTCACAAAGCCTTACACTTTTTACAGTGTTTCGTACAATGCATCGTGTACTATGCATCGTAACTCAACTTGTTCATGTTTGTCAGCAAAGAAAATGGTCCGTTCTCTGGGCTTAGCCTTTGACACTACTCCCCACTAGTAAAGTAGTATTTGTTGACATAAATAAACATGTTTTTTGCGCATTCTCCGTCTATTCATTTCGCTGTATTAATTTACTTAATTTTCACCGAAACAACAAAAGGAAAAGGAAAAGAAATATCGCCCAAATGTATACTCTCCATCGATTTTATTTTTTAATATTAAATTTTAAAATTAATCCCGCACTGAGGCAGCACAAGCCGCCTCGGGTTTAGAATTAGTCCGAGTAACTTGGACCCGACAGTCACCCTTTTTTTATCGAATTTTGAAATTCTGAGATTCGGGTGACAGTCACCCGAATCTAAAAATGTCAAAATTCGATAAAAAAAAAAAGGGTGACTTGTCGCGTCCAAGTTACTCGGACTAATTTAGAATACGCAAAAAAATGGCAGGCGAAACAATTGAAAACATTTTAATGGGAGAAACTTACCACACAATGCCGAACTTTCCGCCGCGTCTTTGGAGAATATCTTGCGAGAAAAACATAGCGTCTGGTGCATGGATGCCAAAAATCACTGATCAAATTGACGCAAACACGAGCTCAATCTCGCGAATTCCTGAAACTTTTGTTTGAGTCAGATCTCAGTTTTTAAGCGTTGCCCATTCGTCGTCTAGTCCTGGCATAAAATGGCGGATTACGCCGGCCGGTTGAACCGTGGAGTTATAGTCTCTGCTCAAGGCGAGAGACTGTATTAATTGACTGCGTGTAATGCCGATCGACGCAGAGGTTTTCAAAAAACGCCTGGAAACACGTATACCTGTCCCCGACTCTGTTACGGCTGAAGATATCACACAAGTCAATGGGATTGCCCGATGCCGCTGAACTATCTAGCGGCTTCCATAGGTTCGTGTTTAATTTGAAGCCGTAGCCAATGAATGCTGGCAGTCATTATAGTGTACTGATACATGTATGGCGTTGGAAAAATTGTAGAAAACGGCAGTTTTTATTATTGAAGTAATGGCGACTTTTTTTTTTATGTAGATGGGATGAGGTATATAGCCTTTGAGGAGGGTCCAGCTCGTATCGAAACACCAGGGCCTCAAGTTTTATCAATAATCAATTCTCAAAGACAATGATTTTTCTTGAATAGGTAAGTTGCACAACATAATGGCTCGGCTAGAAGAGCAATTATCACAGGGAAAGTTCGGCTTTTAAGATCTTGGCCGCCGGAAGATGCAATTGGCATAACATTATTTGAAAACTTTCTCTGTTGGTCTAGCTGGCCACCAAAGACAACAGTAAAGGGAAAATTCTAAGATTTAAAACAGAAATAAAAGGTAGACAAGTAACGCTGAATTGAAAATATTACATGAGGAATATTTTATTTGCTTCAAGAAAAGCAATTCCTAGCAATCTCCATTTATGTTCCCAGTGCAGAAATAATAAAAAAGTAAATGGAAAGAATTTGGGAAATTTGCCCGAGCATCCGATTAAAAGAGTTTGATAACAAAAGGGCAAACATTTCTCTATCATAAGATTGACATATCATTTGAACAATCATTACCTTTGCTATACAGACAACAAAATTGCTCTCTCAACTTGAATACTATATACATAACACCATTAAAAAGTGTTGTAAGAAAGCCTTAAAAAACATGTTTTATTTGTAATTTCAAGTTACAGACAAAACAACTTGCTTCTGCCTTTAGAATGAAATAAATTGTAGTTCAGCTGAAACTAGACTTGACTGGGAGCAAAACAAACTAGCCTGGAGACAAGACTACCTATAAATAACATTTAATTATTGTATGCACTTTTAAATGGGACATAATGGAACAGCCTAATTACACAAATGGAAACTGAATGAAAAATTTATTCGGAACTGCATAAGATGTGGACTGCAACTGAAGTGAATCCCACAGAATGCTCCCACTACAGCATCTTGTTGGGCGGGTAGGACCAGCAGAACCTCACAGCATGAACCCAATGCTACACCTTCACTGCAGCAGGGTTGGGGTCAACACATGCCTGCAGTATGCAGTGTGCACACACTGTTGCATCTAGCAGAGTGCAGCAGGGTCAGTGGCAGAACCCACATAATGCACCCGGAGCTGCATCTTGTACTGTAGATTGCAGCAGGTTCAGGGTTGGCAAAATTCCACAGAATGCACCCACTGCTGCATTTTGTTAAGTGCAGCAGGTTCAGGGTTGGCAGAATTCCACAGAATGCACCCACTGCAACATTTTGTGCAGTATGTTCATGGTTGGCAGAAATCCACAGAATGCACCCACTGCTGCATTTTGTTAAGTGCAGCAGGTTCGGGGTTGGCAGAATTCCACAGAATGCACCCACTGCAACGTTTTGTGCAGTATGTTCATGGTTGGCAGAATTCCACAAAATGCACCCACTGCTGCATTTTGTTAAGTGCAGCAGGTTCAGGGTTTGCAAAATTCCACAGAATGCACCCACTGCTACATTTTGTGCAGTATGTTCATGATTGGCAGAAATCCACAGAATGCACCAACTGCAGCATTTTGTTAAGTGCAGCAGGTTCAGGGTTGGCAGAATTCCACAGAATGTACTCACTGCTTTCTCAGAGCCCTGTCACTACCTTAAGCCCCTCCCATCATTTTGATCATGAGCAACATAAAAAGCAATCAGAGAGACTGGAAAAAAAAATAATGCTTCAGGTTTGCTCCAAGCTTCCTTTGTCAATTTATGGCTCCAGATTGATTTGAGAAGTGTGCAACAAAAACCGGCAGACTCCGACCACTACCTCGATGATACCTCTTGGGGCGTTTAAGGTCGAATGTGGCCTCAGGCCAAGCCCGATACCAAGGTCCTGAGTCCAAGACCTGAAGTCTGGCCTGGTGATGGAAACGTGAAAGCGGGTTCTGTACGGAAAGTCAGAGGGTCAGAGGGTCCTAGGAGGGGTCGTTGGCCAGGCCAAAGAGCTTGATAGTCCCGGCGTCCCGGTCCCGGTTGTACTTGTCCTTGTCGTCGCAGGCAAAGGCCAGCAGATGGCGTTTGGGGTGCCAGGCCACCGTGAACGTCGGACTCTCGCACTGGACCTCGGTGACTTTCTCCCCTTTTTGAAGACGAAAAAAAAAAAAATAACATAATGTTTGCGTCAGGGAGAAAAAGAAGCAAACTATTATCACAGGGAAGGTTCTGCTTTTAAGATCTGGGCCTCCAGAAGATCCGTTATTGGCGGATTTCAACATTTTCTCTATTGGTCTAGCTGGACACCAAACACACCAGTAACGGGATGATGTCAGGATTTAAAACAGAAATAAAAGGTAGACAAGTAATGCTGAATCAAAAACAATAAATGAGAAAAGTATGACATGCAAACAATTGTTTTTACCTGTTTCCACATAAGCAATGTCAATCGCTAGATCCTCCGAGGCGGATGCCAACAGCTTGCCGTCATAGCTGAAGCTCAGGGTTCTCACAGGCCAGTCCAATCTGAACAAAGAGCAAGCAAGAGTCAATCTTTATACAACAGTGTATTCCCGTCCCATGCACTCTCTTTCTGGTCAGACTATGACACGGATGAGATCATGCAAACCATTTGGTTTGACCCAATTGCAGAGCAAGCAAAGTGTCAATCATTATATCACAGTGTACGTGATTTCCCAACCCATCCTAAACGCATGTTTGCAAGCCGTCAGACATCAGAGAGCACCGAAAGTGATGCATCAGAGGTCAGAAAATTTCCAATTCCACTTCAACATTAGCAAACACGGGAGATACTCTTTTGTTACAGTGTGTGGTTCTGAAGGGAACTACAAATATAACAAATCAAAGTTTAAACCTCACCTTGCAAATGTTCGGAGGCAGACAAGTTCTTTGACGTCCCACAGACTGGCCAGGGCATCGGCACTGCCCGTGGCAAAGTACTTGCCTGTCGGGTCAAACTCGATGCAGATGCAGTTGGCTGGGTGGGCGTTCAGGACATGCTGGGGTTTCAGATCCGGGTAGCTGGACAAGAGCAAGAGAGAGAGAGGGCAATAAATGTCAACTAGCTTCTTACATCATCCACGGACCAATAAGCCCTAGAGCTCCATTTGGGACAAGTTCATTATCTATTTATGCGCATAGCAATACAATGGCAGGAGAAATGCATTCTGTTGGAGTCACCTCGTTCCTTGTGTCACCTGGTGATGCATGGGGCAGGCAAACAACATTCTCGGCTCTTGTGAGTCTTGTCTACTCTTGAAAGCGGGAGTCTTGGTTTAAAATCCCTCCGGAGTTGCCCGTGTGTTGGCATTGTCTTTTTTTTTAAACCAGCTCTTTTCAGAGCCACATACCCTCTCACAATAGATGATTTTCATGGTCTCACCACAAACTTTCCACTTGGCAAACAACCAAAGTATTGAACATTTCAAGCTAACCAAATTTGTCAGGATGGGTATATTGTCTTTATCACATTACAATATTCCATGCAAACCTCAAACCTTGCGTGATCTTAAGATTGAGACAGGCCCTTGAGTTCAAGGGACCTTGCATACTCTTGAAGATCATGCAAGGTTTAAAAATTTGCACACGACAATACAAGTTAAGTGTTGTGATAAATGTTCAAAGTTCATGGGGGGGGCCTCATGGTTTCCCTTGTTTCAAGGAGTTTTGGGTTACCTTAAGACGTTGATGCAGCCGTGCCCATTAGTCAAGAAGAACAGGTCGTTGTCGTTGTTCCAGGAGATCTCGTTGACTTCAAACTTGAACTGCTCCTCGGTCTTGATGCGGTGGCTGCGTGCATCCACAAAGGTGACCAGGTCCTCCTTGTTGCCCACGGCGATGGTCTGGCCATCCGGGCTCCAGCAGATGTTGATGTTTTCCCCTTGAAATTTCAAGTTAGGAATTTACGGCAGTTAATGGCCAGTCCAAATGGTAGGCTTGAGTTTGAGTTGAGACACTTGAGTTTCGTTTTTTTTTTTTCAATGGCAGGATGCCGTCGAGAAAGGTCCTGCTAGGATGAAAATGGCAAGCCATCAAATTGTTTGAGATCTGCATTTTGGGCCATTTGACTCAGACAGCAGTTTGTATTACTTTGTACAATCAGACTATTATTATTAGCTAAAGTGACGATTTCAATTGATTGTTTAGCTTTGTAAGAATTTTCCAGTCTCAGTCAGTATAGGACCGGGGAATTCAACTGTAACATGTTTCTTCTCACAACTTTAACCTCTGCTCTATAGTATAGGACTTTAAAAGTTTAACTCAAGCTTCAAAGTAAGGCCTGCCGGCTTAATAAGCCCCGATTCCAACAACTGTCAATGCGGTATGGGCACAAATCGCAGCCTGACCTATGTATGAGGCGACATTATAATATTCTATAAATTTCTAGCATCAGACCTCGCCTCGGGTCGCCCATACCTTTGGTGGTGACCGTGGTCATGGTCTTGTTTGCTCGGGCATCCCATATCCGGATGGTCCGGTCGCCCGAGGCCGTCACAAACAGCTCTGGGTGGGACGGGTGCCAGCACAGCTGGTCCACGCTGTCTGTGTGACCCCGGTACGTTGCCTCCCTGGTCTGCGGCACACAAAGCAAAGCAGATGATATTAATAATAATCCTGTTAAACTTACATTTTTCTCGTCAACTTTTTGTTTTGTTTATTTCCGTAATGATACTGTTTCCTGTCACGTTTTCGACTTTTGGGGGTTTTTTTCCGTCTTTTTTATTTCATAATTATTAAGCTGTGTTTTGTATGTCTTTTTGGATTTGCTGAATTTACTGATAATTTTTTCATGTTTATTTTTTGTGAATTTTCCTTGATTATCCTCCTTATTTCTTGCACTTGTTTTGAGATTCCTGCAAGTGTTGAATTCAGTTTTAAAAGCAGGATTTGTTTATTGGTAGGAAGTGTCATAGATATAACATGATGTTTGCGTCGAGGAGAATGTAATTCAAAGAAGTTTTGCCCTTACTCGACGTGGTAAACACTGAATGCTCAGTGCTTTGCCCGGTGCCTGATAAAAATATTCCAGGCAGCTCGGGCGGGATTCGAACCCGCGACTCCCGAATTCTAGTACGGACGTCTTAACCACTGGACCACCGAGCTGGTCGAGGTCGTTGTAGGAAATGTATATTCACCCGACAATGGCAAAATACTGTGTTACTGGGTGAATATATTCATAAATGAATATCACCTCCCACTGGAAGTGTATATTCACCCGGGCAACCCGGCAACGGCATTCTTCCTGGAGGTCGTTCCTGCTGGTGTTATGCATATTCATGAACACTCTTTACTCTGATTGGCCAACGTCAGAGCAAGTCTGAGTGCAGAGCATACATGAATAGATATGCATAAACATGATGTTTAAATGACAATTGTTGAATTGGCCAATGACTAATGAGACTATGGGACCAGCAGAATAGCGGAAAAATGCCTTTGCTGGGTGAATAATACAATCAGCCTTATTTGTAAGAATTTACGGTGTTACTTCCAACACTCTGTCGGTAGGGTACTTTATTTTCCATGAATTAAAGTACTAGTACTACTAGTACTACTAGTACTACTGCTACTACTAACTAGTAGTAGTACTAGTACTAAGTAGTAGCACTAGTAGTAGTACTACTACTCTAGACTAGTAAGTACAAGTAGTACTAGTAGTAGTACTAGTACTAATACTTAGTAGTACTACTACTAAAATTGTATCAATTAATTACGCAGTGGCTGTTGTTACGGCAGCCGTAACGCAATTTCCATTTTCTATAGTTACGGCACTGCAACTGAGCAAGCGCGAGGCCTGGACACATGCCAGATCGAACCATGAAGCTAGTGCTTATGGCCTGTCGGCCGTGACGTGTACACTGACTTTGGTAGCGCGATGCAATGCAATGACATAATACTAATAGCTGATTGAACCATTGCAGTGAAGCTAGCTGGCGACGCTGCCGTCCGGTCGGCGTGCTTGATCTTGATTTGTTGCATTTGCATGATACAATCGTCATTATGAGTTGGATTATAGAAAATTATAACATTGATTTATAGGTACAATAGTTTTATAATTTGTATAGTGCCTAGTGTAGTAGTGGTCTTTTAAACCCCATGCAGAAATATCCTCGCGCTTGCGCAGTTGCAGTGCCGTAACTAAAGAAAATGGAAATTGCGTTACGGCGGCCGTAACATTGACTATTGTATTGTATTGTATTTTACTATTGTAGTATTGACTAGTAATTGTATTGCCTATTGAATATTATTGTATTGTCTTTCAATGTTTCATTCTTTTGTTTTGTAAAAGAAGGTGATGTTTGGGTGAGGGTAATTCAAAATCAAATCTTTCAAAAATTAACCCCTAGCTGCTGAAGACGGCGAGTATACGAACCAGTCTGTCCCTCTCCAGCTGGTAGACGCTGACCGTCTTGTCGAACGAGCCCGAGGCAAGCAGACGTCCGTCACAGCTCCACCCCACGGAGTGCACCTTGGCCGTGTGGTTACCGTTCAGCTCCTTGGTGCGGTTGTGGTGCTGGAAGTGCTTGAAGACTTCGTCGAAGTACGACCCCATTCTGTCTAGTAGTAATGCCCGAGGCTCTATGGCGACCAGAACTTCCGATTTGGGGGAAGGAAAACTGTGAAATCAACAGCTAAAGTGGGGTTCTATGGGCTTTGCGTTTACTGGGGCTCCATGCGCGCAGCCATGTTTAGTGTACACAATGCACCACAGTGCAATACACATGGGAAATGCCCTGGCAGAGAAATATCGTCAGAGGGCGCTACATACCGTAACCGCCAGTCTTTTCTGTCATTGTCACTAGTTTTTTGCCAACTGTCACTCATATTCATAATGGAGGCCTACAGAATAATAAATCATCTTTCGTTTACCAGCAAAAATCCTAAAAATCAAGAAAAAATCAAGAAATGTTTTTAATTTGTTTTCCAAACTTGTGAAGACGTACATCAACAATGCAATTAGCAGACAAAAAAGAAATGGAATAAAAATATACAAATAACAAAATATAAACATTATTAATTCTTTTATCTCCTTTCTTCATGGTGTTACTGATGAATCATTGGGATTGGGAAGGGATTGGGAAGTATTTCCAGTAAACATGGATATAATTGTGACCTAAACATTACATATCAATGAATCATTGAATGAATGGCTCAGCATCATGGCTGACTCACTTATGATGATACTTGATACTAAAGATAGCCTCTTAGTTCCACCCTTCATTATATCCATTTTGTTGAGAATTTCGCATCAAAATCAACCATTTCGCAGAGCTTACGGCCACAGTGGAATATGTAAGAAAAAAAGAGGGCAAAATAATTAGCAGTCCTATTACTAATTTTGAAGAGTTTTTTTTTCAAAAAAGAGCGCCAACCAGCTACCACTGCATTATTCATAAGGGTCAAGGGTGGGCTGCCGATGACGTTTCATGACCCCCTCTCTAGCTAGCTCTCTGTGATGCGAGCCATAATGCTAATGCATGTAGTGCACTGTGTACAACGCGTTCCCCCTATAGGCCCTACTATAGTATAGGCTAGTACTGTACGTAGTGTAATGCGTGCTGAAGTCCTACTACAGGGATTTCAATATGAGCTCCGCAGTGTGAGGTTTTGCGATTAATAAAAAAAAAAATAAAGAGAAAGAGAGAGAGAGGGAGAAGAGAAGAGAGACCATGATGGCGACAGGCCAGGAGAAGCCCAACCTGAAACCGGGTACCATGATAGCGGTAGAAGTCGAGCAGGCCGTCCATAATGTGCTCATGGTGTGTTTAAGAAGCGGAGGCAAGATCTTCCGTGGTGCTCTGATCGACACTCAAATCGGGTAAGTGGCTGGGGCGATCGACGAGAAATGCCGAAGAAAAACAATTGCCGTGTCAAGAAATTTATGAAAAAAAAAAAAATTCAAGTCGGGAGTACCGAGTAAGACTCGGTCACAGGGACCAGTGGGCAGTCAATTGAAGAAGAAAAAAATCGACCAGAAAACTCTACCCACAGCTAACTTTTTCGATTGCCCCAAATCTGTTTAGCCAATATTTACTAAAATTCCAATAATCAAAGAAATTAGATGTATAAATCACTTATTCAGAGCACTGACCAGTCAAATAATTTTCTTGGGAGAAAAAGGAGGTCATTTTTAAAGATGAACTTTTTTTCTGTGAAGAAACGATGAAACCCATAATTTGTATCAAGACCGAGCAACAGTTGACGCGACAAATTGACGACAAAGAAAGTTGATCTGTGAGTGTGACTGTGAGTTGGTCCTGTTCTTAATGAAAAGAATACTGAGTTTGGTCTCTAAATATCATCATTCAACAAGTTTCTATGACAAGACCGCATAAAGTAGCAGAGAAAAAAAAAGTAAACTTTTTTTGCCGGTGTAGGTGAAGTTGTTACATGATTTCTGTCACATCCCGCCAATTTGGGGGGTAAATATTCATCCTCTAATTTCACGTGAATGGGGGAATTTTTTTGTTCCCGCAAATGAACTTTATAAAATCTTCTGTTTTTGTAATTCTTCACCTTTCAAGGCCTTCTGAACCGCCATTTTGATTTGACCTTCTCAATTCGTCTTTAGTTCTCGCTAACTTTTGCAGCAGGCTCGTGGACTCCAGAGATTCGACAGCGCGAGGGAAATGACAACCGGTTTCAGCAGTTATAGCGCCCCCGCTGGTTCTGGCGATTGAATACTTCTCTCGGATCCGTCTACCTCTGCCTGTGTTAACGTTTCATTTCAGTGTTCCGGTCAAGCAGTTGGTCTTAAAGGAAAACAAAAGGAAAACAAGTACAACAAACCTTCAACATCACATCATCATCACCTTGATGAATCCCTCCAGTATTTATATCAGGTTTTTAGGTCGCTATTTTGCATCACAGCAACAAACACAACACAATTGTTTGTATGAAGTAAATTCTGTACAAACAAACTGTTTGTTACAAACCGCTCACTGACTAAAATGAGCTGCAATACATAAATCTCAAAAGTAAGAGGGCCTGACGTTTCCATCCTAGCAGGAGCTTTCTCACAGGCAAGGTGGTGTCCTTTTGAAGGGAAGTGCTGTCCCCGTGTTCTGTTATCGTGATGCAAGTTGTGAAAGTTTGCCGAGTTGAAAAATCTGCCAAAAATGGGCGCTGCCAAATGTTCAATTCCACGTTCGTGTACATGAGGTTGGTGTACAGGATTAGCTCGCTCTCACTCTGGCGGCTAAACTTTCAGCCAGAGTGTCGCCACTACTGTGGTTTGTTGTCTGAAGTATCTGGCTTCCGGTAAACTCTCCTACAGCCTGTTTTCAAATCCCGGTCTTGTCAAAGTTTTCTTTGCCATTTTTCAATCAATTTGTTCAAATTTTTACAATTTTGTTGAAGCTCTCCTAGAGTGCAATGCAGAGAAGGCATTTTTGTTGTAGTCAGGCCCTGTTTTCTAAATCCATGGACATCTGTGATGCTCACAACTGTCTGTTTGTCATTTAAGTCAATCTCAAAATTTAGTGGGCCTGACGTTTCAATCCTAGCAGGACCTTTCTCAAAGGCAAAGTCATTTAAGTCAGTAAGTAGTTTGCAATATTTCTGTGTAGTCCTATAGACCGGTATATGTAGACCTAGCATTTGAGTCTGACCAAAATGCAAATCTGAAAGATGTAGAGCCTGACGTTTTGATTCTAGTTAAGTCCCTTCTCAAAGATAGGACCTTTCTGCCTTTGAGAAAGGTCCTGCCCTCTGAAATGTTTAAGGTAAACTTTTCCCAGTTTGGAGTCAGCATCTCGGTCTCGGAGGGTAACGTTAGCGTCTTGCCGTTGTCTTTCCTTGTAGCAGAGTGACAGACAACCCACAGCAGCCACTCTCAGACGAGGAGTGTCCCACGGCTCCGGGTATATGCTCCAAGCTACTGGTGACCTGATTGCCGTTTACATACATACATGTAGAATGTAGATGGCACTTTGCTTGATGCTTACTGCACATCGGGGTTTCTTCCCTGCATTTTTCAACTGTGAGGTGGCCCTACTGACTTGATGCACCACCTTTGGTATTTGTTAGACTCCTAACTTACCAACTCGGTGGTCAAAATCAGGCTAGAAAAATGAACTTAAAACGCACTAGCAGTTTGACATGAGCAACGTGGTATGTGAGGGATTTTTTTCTACCTGGTTGCACTTGCAGATTATACAGTGCTTTGGACTGATTCCTTGTCCAATTTGGGACTTCAAACTTCAAGCTACGGTAGTTTGGCTCAAACATGCCAAAACGCTCAAGACTGCTACACACGAACACCACCACGTTTGCACTCGCTCATGGCAATGGCTGAATACGCATGCATGATTATGGCAGTGGGCTTTGCTGTGCTGATGAATAGCAGCACCTCATGCATGACCACGAGCCCAGCTGCTGTGAATAGGCAATGGAACATAGGCTAGGGTGCCCCATTGTCCCGCACAAGGGTCGTTTGTCAGGGAAACCCACTCTGCATTTCAGGCTGGCCACTGTGCTGTGAGGCTGTGGTCTAAGGCCTGCTACAGATGCTGTGGCCTCATAATGTGTCCACATAATTGAATGGAGGGATTAGGTTCTGTACACAACTACATGCAGGTACTAATTGGTCTGACCATCTGACCGTCTGACCTCTACATGGAGTCACAGCGCCATTGACTAGAAATATTTTTGAAAATCAACCAGTGTAACACTGTTGGTGTTTTCTCCCAGACCCTGGCCTTGTCTGGCGTAGATTGTATTTCGGATAGTTTTGTCCCAGTGAAACAAAGCAAAGGAAAAACTGACTTGGAAATTCTTAACCATTTGAAGAAAAAAAAAGGAAAGCAAACTAAGGAAAAAAAACTGACTGGGAACTTTTGAACAAGTTTGAAAATGGCAAAGATAATTTGACTGGAGTGGTACTCGAATCCCGGACCTCTGTTATCCAACTCATAGATGGTGGCCTTCCCAAATAGACAACTTGTCTTTGCCAGGATGGGAAAGGGAGGGGTACAGACAGTAGCATTTAACCACTAACTGCCGTATATCTCCGAGGATCACATCCCATTTCCATTCAGATACAAGCTACAGGTTTGTCGTAAACATGGCTCGCAGCAGCTCGCAGATCTCACAAAGTGGAAGCAGCTTTCTGGGTTTTCAATGATCCAAGTTTTCGTTCCAGTTCAGCAAAGTAAAGTAGTATTTGTCAACAGCTCAATGGCTCAGGTGTGAAGGCGTTTAACCCGATGCTCGGGTTTTAAAAAATCTCAGTTGCAATTCCCTTCACCCTTTTGTTTAATTATCAATGAATGCGCACGCATTTTTCCTGGCCATTTTTTTTTTAGTCCCAAGCACTACCCTCAATGAACAGATATGCTTGTGTTATTTTGGCAGGTTAGTTGGTCTAAAATGATCATTAGCAAATGCTTTTGCATGCACCCACACAAGGAATGGCAAATCCGATGAATGGATGCCTAGGAAAATTGAAACCATCGGGCTACTGCTTACAGTACTTGCAGTCATGCAAATCCATTTGGGTGGCTGGGCCACTGACATTTATCAAGCTGTACGTGCACGTGCTAGTGCAAAACTAGCCAAAATATGCAACCAACTCATTTTTAGGAGAAGCCGGTTAGGATAGCCAGGCAGCTTTGGTCTGCATTAGCTGCCTGTGCAAAAATACAAGTCCTGGAGGCTTACACGGTGTCTGTGCTTCGCTCATCATTTGACGATTGATTGTAAGTAACGATAAGTTACCGGGTAGATTTAATTGACCTTCGAACAACTACTGGTAACTTATTGGCAAGAAGTTACAGTCGCTATGGGACTGTCATAAGATTTGAACACTTCCCTTCTCAGAAAACAATGAAGAAAATGCATAATAATATTGAGTGCATTGGCCGTGTTCCTTCTGAATGTTCAAGTGTTTATTTGAATCCATGCAGTCTAGTCGTGTAACTGTTAACAGATGAGACATGAAGGTTTGCTTAATGGAATCATAGTGTAGAGAGTTTGCGGTAACACCATAATACTTTAATTTCGTTCAAGAATGAGCATAACTCATAGAAAGTGTCAAACAGCCACTGTAATCTACAGATTCCATAAGAGCAGCAGCTGCGTTGGTCTGTATGAACCTTTAACGTTAGTTCACAGTGTTTCCATTTTGCATGCAGTTTCAAGTTTGCGTAACCCTTGCATGTGATGTATAGATTCTAGTCTTTTAAGACCAAAGAAGTTGTAGTAGTTGACAAACATTGATATTTTAAACACGCAAATAATTCTGTCAAATTTTTCTCCCTAGAATATCCGTTCATCCGTTGAGGAATTGCGGTTTTCATTAGGTTTCCTGAGGTGTCCTCCAGCCAAGCACTTCAAACTTGGACGAAGAATATATTTCTTGAAATGGCAAGCTCTCTCAGATGTATATGTACAGTAGTAGATGACTTCCTCTGTTTGCCCCAGATCCTCGGACCGCGGCAGCATTCTTCAGGACATGGGGGAAAGAGAGCGACTTGTGGTCACAGGAGTCTCTTAACTGATGACTTTCTGTGGAAGAACCGTGCGAAAAATCTCTGGTCCTGATTTTGCTTTGCTTTTGGCTTGCAGGAGATGTCCGCTGGGTGTCAGCAATCCCGTGTCGCTCTGCGACAGGCTCAAGGACAACTTTGACGTGGTGTCGAACTCGGAGAGCGCTGCCACCATGGTCATCGCGCCCAAGGAGAACGGGTCCGCCGGCGGCGACGGCGAGGGGGCGGAGAAGGTGGAGCACTCGGCGCTCAGCTACCGCCAGTCGTACTTCCAGGACATGCCCTTGCCCTCGCCCCGGCCCCTGTTCATGAGCAAGCCGCCCACGTTCAAGGAGAAGAAGATGACGGGCAACGGCAACGTACGGACCCGGCCCATCCGGCTCCGGCCCCGCAGGCCGCTCTGCAGCAAGTGCCGGGCCCAGTGCAGTGGCAGCGGCTTCGGCACGACCACGTCGGCGACCGCCGCGGGAGCGTCACTCGCCTCGGCGAAGAAGAGTGACCGGCTCTCCTTCATCCGGAAGTGCAAGAAAGACCAGGCGGCCTCCAAGTGCGCAGCCTCCAAGAAGCCGGCCGCCTCGTCAGTGTCGTCGTCGTCGTCGTTGACGCCATCGCCGGCGGCGGGTACGGACTCGGGCCTTACGTCGGTGCGCAAGACCAGCCCTGTCATCAAGATCTCCTACTCGAGCCCGCAGGGCAAAGGGCACGTGGTGCGGATACCGGCCAAGACGCACTCGTCGGCCGCCGCCGCCGCGGAGCGCTCGTCCAAGTCGCAGAAGGCCCTGAAGAAGGCGAGGACTCTGCAGCGGAAGGAGCGGAGCAAGGCGACCACCGGCAAGCCTGTCCTGAACGGCTTCCTCCACGCCGCCGGCGACTCCAACTCCAACTCCAACTCCAACCACCACGAGCAGCCCCAGCGGATCCGCATCGTCAAGTCGGAGGGCACCTACCACAGCAGCACCTCCACAAATCACAGTGGGCACGGCAAGGCGGGCTCAGGGAGTGACGGGAAGGAGGCCGTGGTCGGACAGCCGGCCCCGGCGGGCAGGGCAGAGCCTGGCAGCCTCCACACTAGCTGTGCCAAGGCCATGCAGCGGGAGTCCAAGCGGGAACTCTCGGCCAAGATCGGCGATCTTAAACCCCAGGCGGCGGACGCTGCCACTGCCGCCGCCGCTGCCGGCGCCGTCGCTGCCGTGAAGGAGGGGCTTCTGAACAGCGCCCCCGAAAACTACAGCAACCACGTGGACGAGAACAACCCACGGCACGTGGACATTGCCTCCGGCCGAGGCATCAACATGGACGTGTGCCTGGCCTCGGACCCTGACCGCAAAGTGGTGCTGCTGACCAACAACAGCGGCGGCAGCGTCGGCGTCGGAAATGGCGGCATGGGCAACGGCCAGGAACCCGTGCCCTCGCTCAAGCTGCAGGTGCACAAGAAGAACGTGACCAAGAGCCGGCTGCAGGACGGCCGGGAGATGTGCATCGGCGACATCGTCTGGGGCAAGATCACCGGCTTCCCCTGGTGGCCCGGCCGCATCGTGGAGATCGTGGTCAGCCGGCACGAGGACGGGGCCCTGCTCAGCCAGCTGGCCCAGATCACCTGGTTTGCCTCCACCACCATCTCCCACATGCACCTCACGGAGCTCTACCCCTTCCTGGCCTTCTTCGCCGAGCGCTACAACCGCAAGAAGAAGGGCATCTACAGGGAGGCAGTCCGGCAGGCCACTGAGGCAGCCACCACACTCTCGGCTGAGGTCCGAGCCCTCAACACCATGTTTGAGACCTCCACGTTACAACCGTGAACTCCAATCACCCAGTAGCTCATCTCATGTCCCTGCCTGTCCCGTTCCACTGGAGAATTTGCCTTTTTTCTTTTGCGTGTTCATTTTATTCTTGTATTTGAATTTTTTTTTTTTTTTATAATAGATGACATTTCATTCTTGGAAGGATGAATCATTCACATGGTACTTCTGACAGACTCAATAGAGACAAAAAAACCAAAAAGGGGCATTTGTAACAGTGATTTGTTTATGGAAATTGAGTGACTGCACTTTGGGTCAAACACTAGCCATCATCCACTGAACAGACCACACGATGAAGCAGTGTGTGACATACAGTCTTGATGTATGTGTATAAAGGTATGTCCATACGTAGCGTACAAGTGAAGTTCTCTGAGCTTGACACTTGATGGCATGTACAAAGGAACTGGGTCATTGCACTGCAAGTGACAGACTACATTCTCAAAGAAAAGCTTCATACTGTTTCCAGGCAACACGATACCTTGGTTAGTTTTGAACTTTGTGGTTTGCCTTCGGTGAAAATCCATACACGGTCTGCATTTTTAACACAACCATGTATTCTGTGTAAAAAGATTTAGATATCATCTAGATTCTAGAGGCTTTCTGTATTAAAAACGAGTTTAACATTAACCAAAATAACAGGATGATACGGTGTTGCCTGAAAAATATGTATGAAGCTTTCTTGTTAGAAAATAAAAGTAGGTAATTGATGTAGGTAATTTGTGTTGTGCATGTACGTGTACATTGTACATGACGTATGATGCAAATGCCTGTTATCAGTGTTTAGCTACATGGCCACTTTGTCATCAGTTTGTGTGTCATCAAGTGATGAGACACACGGCCTGCCTGACCACTCGCACTGCACATGCTCTGTAGGGGGACGCTGACGATCACAGCATATCCCATTTTGGGGCTCTCTGGCCCGCCCGGGGGCTCGTGACTCGTGACAATGGTACTCAGATATTTCCATACTGAAATCAGCCAAATTGCCTTAACGTATGCGCTGTGCACTTCACCAGGTTTTGGTAGAGGATGAGAACGCATTTCATCCATTGTAAATTGGATAACATAGCGGTGCTTCCTGAAGTTCTTGGTCTTTCATGTGACTCCGTTCTAAGCCTTACACGCTTTCATTATTTTGTCACAAATTGCAAACCCAGTCAGAAGTAGTTCTATTAGGCCTACCCTTTTTTCCATTTTTAAAGGCAAAAGATTGATGTTGTTCAAGAAGGTTCCTCTACATAGATGCAATACCTCAGGCCCTCTACATTTTTAAGCATTCGGTTTTTCCCACCATTCAATTGCTTTACTAAATGTTCACGTCGCACTTGACACTTCAATCCAATGGAAATTTCAAATTTGTCAGAAAGACCGACGAACCTTGGATATCTTCCCAGCTGCATTCCTAGATGTAGCAGTTTTTAATTTGACTAGATAAAATTCGTAAATAATGCAAACTGCTTACTGACCTCAATAACCCACAAATGCAATGCAATTTTTTAAAGGAAGGCGTTTTTAATTTGGATGCAGAGATACCAACTTGTACATTTTAGGCGTATTTTTTACGATTGGTTTAGTCTGTATAAGATTGTATAATCCAGGCTAAGATTTTTACGATTTCCGATATTCAGCAATTTGATGTGTCATATACATTGCATGAACTCGGAGAAGCATCTGAAAACCAGCGAAGTCAAATTCCAACTCGCCCAAGTTGTGTACAACTGTATGTTGAATGGGGGATCAAATCAATACGGTATCATTTGATAGGATCACACTCCATGAATGAGTTTCTGTGCATGTACATGGAAGTCCTGACTGGGTACAGCTCTGCTTAAACCTCTCCCCCTCAGCCAATTACTCACTGTGCCTCAAGAAAAGTTCAGTGACTATAGATCAGTGGATGAGTTCAAGCCATGCACTTATAAACCCCTGCATACTGTAGTTTACTAGTTAGGTAGACATGGGTTGGTTGCTGTTTGCTAGGCGCATAGCCGCCTACCACACTGAGCCCTCCAGTATATGCTGTCAAAGTCATTGCATCACACCAAGGTCAACTCCTTAGGACCATGGTCAGATGGTGACTGGTTCACACCTTGCCGGTCCTTTGCTACCGGTCATCTTGGGAAAAACTTCAGGATTAAAGGTTTGGGAAACAAAAATAACTCCAATTGATGACTCAACAGTGTAATGTACAGCAGTAGGCCTACATGATGCAACAAAGCAGCCAAACCTGTAATATTTCAATGAATTCATAAAATACATGAAAACAAGCTTGCACCACACCCACAGTACGAAGAACTGGAGTCCTGTGGAAGTACATGTAGTATGAATCAGCACTTTGAAACTAGTGTGACCTCAGCAGGAAGTGACAGACTTTTACTGCATATTGTGTGCTTTGGGTTAATGGCGCTGCAATATTACTATTACTCTTAATGTTGAAATATGACTGAAAAGCAATACAAACATAACTGCTTCACTGCTTAACGAAGGACCCAAATTCTACAAATCTAAAGGAATTTTCGCAGACACGGCTCTTTAATCCTAGAAGGACCTTTCTCCCTATGAGGTAGATCCTGCATTCCTACTAGTCAGCTAGTACTAGGACATGCCAGGCCATCTGAATGTTGGAGAGGATGGATTGTTATTTTAGACCATTCGTTTTCATTACTCAGGGTCTGCCCTTAATTTTGGGGATTGGTTTGGGTTGTGTTTTTTCGGGGGGGGGGGTGCACTGGAGTTTCTGACGGCCAAAAGGGTTTTTGGGTGGCTCAAATTTGAAAAACAAAAGAAGATAACTGCGAATTGAAGTGAGTACAATTCCGTTTTTTATTTATTGCTGATAATTTTGAATGGCCAAATGTAACTCTGATTCCAACCATTTCCGGTGGCTTGATGCCATTCTTAGCGGCCAATGGGGCACCTGGGCTACAAATTGATTAAGTCCAGTTCCCTGGAATTGGGAGGAGTCAGCCCAGCCCAGTGGGCACTGGGAGGGGAGCCCAGGGAGTGGTGGGCTGGCTGCAGTGAGCATGGAAGAAAGCCAGAACCTGTTGGCTTTTGGGACGCCACAGAATCACTGCATTGTCAGCCAGTGGTGTTGTCTGTCAGATAGGCCGGCCGGCCTTTGTCACCAGGACCATGCACTGTTCAGAATCCAGATCCACGTGGAGGCTCAGGGCTAGCCTGTGCCCTTGAACAAATAAAGGACTAGACCACAGTGTACACTGACCAATAGAAACCACTAAACTCTCTATCATTCCTGGACATGCCTCCACAATCTGTATTAGTTTTGTGGGGCAGGGGCCTGTGGTCAGTGTAGTGTCACTCTTCCACGAAATTACATCAGAATGGTGTGGGCGGAACTGTTTACTCACACAAATTCAAAGAAATATAACTCCAGCACTTATCAAGATAACCCCCTTTCGCATCTGTTTCATAAGGGCCTTTGTTTTGACCCCAGCAGAACCTTTCTCAAAGGCCTTTGAGAAAGGTTCTTTTTAGGATCGAATCATTAAGCCTTTGTACACCTTTTAGATTAAAAAAAATGTAGAGCTCCTGCCGGTTCAGTCTGAGGAGGACCTTTCTCAAAGGCAGAGTGAGCTAGAAAAAAAGTTTTTAGAATTGAGGTCATTCATGTCAGTGAGCAGTTTGCTACATCTTTGTGTCAGTTGAACTTTCGCAGCAACGTTGAGTCGTTGACTTCATTGGTTGCATCCGATGGCGTGGCCATCGCTGTGGTTATGAAAGCTCGCAGAATTATTTGCACTGTACAACCCGTACGTGTACAGAATACATGTATGTGCACAACTGCATATCCTGTTGACATAAGTATATCTGGCAAGGCTCCCTTGTGTATACAATAGTGTACATGTTTAGTGTGTAAATGTATTTCTCAAGGGGTCAGCGTAAGGGTGAACATACATCAAAATGCCTTCAGTGAAAAATTATCTCTTTCTGCAATCCTTGAATTCCTACATCTAATACCGTACATGTATACCGGTACATTACTACTTACGCTATATGTTGTGGGAACTCTGTTTTCAAAGAATTTTTTTTTAATGTTTTGATCATAGCAGAGCAGCAGGCCATTATTTTAGTGAGAATGGCCCAGCTACGGTGGAAACATTTATCCTTTTAAATTGTCTGAGATGTATTGCATTTGGGTCAATTCAGTCAGCAAGCAGCTTGCATCATTTTTGTTTTTCTCCGAGAGGAGCTCATTTTCGACTCATTCCCTGTTGTTGGAGCTTTTTGTCCCCTCGCCCCAAAAAACGGCATTGGCCTAAGAAAACCATCCGGATCCTTTTTTCATTTTGGAGAAGAGCTGCTCACACACATTTCTAGTCGGACATTGACAACCAGGGGTTTGCTTCTTGGATAGCCTTGACCTCAACCTGGTGAAATGGCTTTGGCAGTCGGCGTCCATCAGAGATTTGGCCTATCTCAGCAGGAACGTAGTGCTTAGCACCAGGGCATGGAGTTGGCTGGTATGTCCTGGACTCAGTGTGTATGCACTATGCAATCCTCTGGATTGGATTTGTGCAGCACTCTACGTGTGCATTTACATGCGAATGTAAGTGCAGTTACACAACAAGCTGTGCACAGGGCCATGCGAATTGTAGTGCATGTACAATGTACATGTACATTGTACAGTACATTGTACATGCATGTCATATGCGGCGGGCAGTGCTTGGCCAAGATAAACTTGCACCAGTCCTCACACTGGTTTTCTGTTTGGCCCACAGGCTCGCATGTACAATTGTACACGTACATGTGCAGTCGTACATGTACGTTTACATCCACTGCCTAGGTTTAGTTACTGTAGGCAAGGAGAGAAAGATATACTGGTACATATGCAGTGTAATCGTCTCCAACTTTCCATGTATATGTTGCCGCGTTGTTTGCCCAAACATGCATGTGCAAGATATTTATGTATGCAATTAATAGCAACAGTGTCGGGTATTTTCTTTTCTTTTCTTTTTGATTTCCACTAGGATCAGGGCAGGAGGTTCCCTGTCATTTTATCTAACTTAAATGCAGTGCCATTCCTAAAAGGGAAGAAAGCCCTGGTTTTCACAGCAAAGGGAAATTTAAGGGCTGTTTTTTTTACATATTTTGTGTACAGTGTACACGCTGCGTTACAATGTAGTCACTTTTTATATTTACTATGAAGTGATGAACCAAACATTGAAATGAATGTGAGTTCAGCTTGATTGGTTTTTGAGGCTCTGTCTTCATGTTTTACTCATTTTGTCTGCTTCTTCGTCTCCTCCTCCTTCGCATTCTCCTTCTTTTCCTTAGACCCCTTCTCCTTCTCCTCCTCCCTCTCCCTCTCCCCCTTCCTCTTGCACTCCCTCTCCCTCTCCCTCTCCCTCTCCCTCTCCCTCTCCCCTCCCTCTTCCTCTCCCTCTCCCTCTCCCTCTCCCTCTCCCTCTCCCTCTCCCTCTCCCTCTCCCTCTCCCCTCCCTCTCCCTCTCCCTCTCCCTCTCCCTCTCCCGCTCCCTCTCCCTCTCCCTCTCCCTCTCCCTCTCCCTTCCCTCTCCCGCTCCCTCTCCCTCTCCCTCTCCCTCTCCCTCTCCCTCTCCCTTCCCTCTCCCGCTCCCTCTCCCTCTCCCTCTCCCTCTCCCTCTCCCTCTACCTCTCCCTCTCCCTCTCCTGCTCCCTCTCCTTCTCCCTCTCCCGCTCCCTCTCCCGCTCCCTCTCCCTCTCCCTCTCCCTCTCCCTCTCCCTCTACCTCTCCCTCTCCCTCTCCCTCTCCCTTCCCTCTCCCCTCCCTCTCCCTCTCCTCCTACTTCTCCTACTTCTCCTTCTTCTCGTTCTCCTCCTCCTTCTCCTTCTCCTCCTCCTTAAATATACATGGAATGGCTATTTTATTTTAAATCTGTCCCCCACAGGAAATCTTACCCAATCCTGCACTGCTGTCCTAATTGGTAGGGTTCTGATTTCTGAAGGACATAGGAGTGTAGGGGGTATGCGCTCAACCTTAGTGCAGCCCACATGTGTACACCGTGCCTGGTCAATCACAATTCAAAGAATGTATCACGGGCCGTCTCACAAGAAACTCACCAAATTATTCATAAGAAAGTTAGCGAGTCTTGAAAGTCAGATAGGTCATGCTAAGATCAAGACCTTGGCCTCTGTACAATTTTGTTTCCCTCTAAGATTTGTATGATTTTGGTTGTTCCACCACTAAGTGAGGAGTTTGCATTTTATACATAAACATGTTGCAAACTGCTTATACTTAGTAAAATGACCAAACTGCAAATCTCACAAAAGTAGGATAATTAGGTTTGCGATGACACCATGTAAATTCTCTTTTGTGAGTAAGTGTGGTTCTGAAAAGAACCGGAGGAACTCGACGTTTCGAACAGTGTACTCTGTTCGTCTTCAGGAAACTGTCTCTTCAGGAGACTTCTCTTCACTGTCTCTTTAGTGTCTCCTGAAGACGAACAGAGTGCACTGTTTGAAACGTTGACTTCCTCCTCTACAAAAGTAGAGGGCCCAATGTATTGATCTTAGCATGACTGTCACGTACATTCAGGATTTACATTCACGTGTGGTCCAGTGTCCCTTTAGAACGAGCCCTCCTATGAAAGATTTTGGTCTGGGGTCGGGAGGAAGTGGTCAGGGTTTTAAAAACATAAGTTGCCAAAACCTGTTCAGACGTTGTTGCTTTTTAAAAACCATTTTATAGATCAGCACTGCCAGTAGCAGGGCTAGTTTCATAATCAGTGTTACGATTATGAGAGGCAAAGTGTGGCCCTATTCAACTCGTGTTTGCATATTAGGAAGGTACACAATCAGACAGCATTTTCTTTTAGCCGAAATCTTTGCAGTCAGTGTGGCTGTTCTTTTTATCTGGTACGCGGCACCACGCGAGTTCAAGCCATTGCGACTACCGGCTAGTCCCTTTTTTTATGGGTCGTTCGAAAGCAGACCTGAAACCGCTCTCATGATGGCACAGGGTCTTTGGAGAACCTAATGGGTTTTGAGGCACTATCATATGCATAGGAAGTGTCCAATACTGGTCATGCATAAAGGCCCCAACGTTAAACGGAATACAAGCCAAATGCCATGTTCTGTGCGTTCATAGTAAGGCTCCTCATGCGGGAAATGCTGTCTGATCTGTAATTGGAGCGGTATGAAACAATCCGTCAATTAATCGGAAAGAAAAAAAAACCACAAAAACGGTTTTGTATACACATGTGCCTCCTGAACATGGTGTGGTGTCTCACATGACCTTCGCAATTTCAGTCTTCATTCTCTTGTCCGACCTGACCTACACAAAGTCCCCGATTCCATACACCACAGTGAATCTCTAGACAAATGAAAGCAAAGAGAGTTGGTTCTTTTGGAGCCCACCTCCCAATAAATCTTATCACAATTTCGCTCAGGTCTAGTGTCCATGTATGAAGTTGGGTGACGTTCAGATATTGAATATCTTTCGAGTTGCATACGTGTACATGCACTATACAGTATAAAAAAAATAAAAAAAATAGCAAACAATGTTTTGTGTTGTGTGGCCCACAAAACAAGGTTTTGTTTTTTATAACAACAACCGTTCAACGTCAACATTTAAAATAGCTTGACAACCAAGAAAAAAAAAATGAAGTGATCAACAAAACGAGGGTTTGCCCTACTGGACGTTGTAAGCACTGTGTGCTCCTAATCAGTGCAAACGTCATATTATAGATCTATTAAGTGAGCAGACATTTTCTGGTGTTGTGTGGCCCGTGAAACAAGTTTTCTTTGATTATGGCAACAGTTGCAACTTCAAAGGGCACTCATGACCAGATGACCTTTCCTATTCAGTGTGCACATCCAGGTGTGACTTCTCGTTCTGTTTCTCTCCTGGTTTTTAATCACTCTTACTGCCTGACAGACCAGAAAAATCACGCCAGTTCAAGTTAGCTTTATCTTACCCCCACCTTAATCGCTCACGTTTTTTTAAAAGAAAAGTGCATTTTTTGCTTGTACCATAAACATTTTTAAACAAATATTTATCAATTATTCTTTCTTTTATGATTTTTGTTCCATCTCACAATAGCTTTAAAAAGTGAGTGTTTACAGTAGTTTCCTAAAAATTGTATTGTATTTTTCCACCTTTAGAGAAATAAGATTTTCATGTTTTGTTTTTTTACTTGTCCCTTATATTTTTCCAATCTGTCTTTAGCTTTACATTAATCGTGGACATACATGTAATTGTCTTTCCTGTTTCACTTTATGAAGTTTTTTTAACAAAAGCAACTGTACACTGGACCAGACAAACTGCTGAAATTCAGCCGAAAACCTCCCCAAATCTGGCGAACTCTTGTGCTAGCGGGCCTATGGGCAAAAGGGATTCAAGATAATTCAAACCTTCGCCTAGCTACTCTTAAAACCCCTGGATTCAAAAGTTTCCAACAACCTTCCAAACTGCTCAAGACTGTCTAAAAAGTACTTGTGCTGTTAAAACGTGATTTGAAGGTTTTCAGTAACTTGATGCAGTGGGTTTAGTCGGTTCACTATGTGAAATGGTTGCTGTGGCATCGTGTTCATAATATCTTTTGAGAGTGAGGGTTCAGCTGATACTTAACCACTTTGCACCGGGACGTCCAAATTCAGAGCACCGGTGATGTTGCTATGCGCCGGCCCCTCCGAATCCGGGCACCACTATTGTCCAAGTTTTAAACAAAGTCCTTTCAGCCTACCACAAAAAACAATATGTAGCATTTCCAAAAGCCACACAGATGTTTGCTTGTGCCATGTTTGTCTCGCTTGTACACATGGTGTACACTTATTGATTTAATTCATATGTATTTATTATTCCTAATTCTTTTAGCGAGTTTTGGCACAGTATTAAATAAACAAAAACGTGGCGTGGTAATGGACACTGTGGAAAAGTGCCCCGACGTGAAGTGGTTAAGAGCATTCGATGCAAGGGTTAAAATGTCCACAACCATAATGACAAACTGCCCTAATCCATATCCAAAGAACTACTGTTACATGGTGGGTTTGCATGGTGGGTTCACAATGTAGAATGGTTGCGGTGACACCATGCACATTATCTCATTGGAGAGTGTGTGTTCGGCCTCTGCTTATAAGGAGCTTTCAATGCAATGGTACAATGTCCCTAAATCTCACTATAAACTGCTCTAATCAATTTCCAAAGAAGTGTTCTCTTCGTGTGAGATTGGAAGCTTTGCACGGTGGGTCCACAATGCAGGATGTTTGCAGTGACTCTACAGTTTGGAGAGTGGGTGTTCAGCCTCTGCTTATTATATGCCCTATTATATGCCCTCTTAGCACCAGGGCTCAATGCTCCCAACCACAGTTAAAACTCCTCTAACCCATCTCCCGAGTTACGTACTGTCAGATGAGATTTGAAAGGTTTGCACGGTCATGGCTGTGGGTTCATAATGCAGAATGGCTGTAGGGAGTGACCCCCGCGTGTGCATACATACATGATGTGTACCGGTAATCTCTTCAGAGTGACTGTGGCTCTGAGAAGACCCAGTAGAGTAACTCAACGTTTCAGACTGTTGTCTCATGACAAGTTAAGCAGTTGTCTCTGCCCGAAATGTTCAGTAACTGGCTCTTCTTTTTCACCACACTCACTATTGAGATTATACACGTGGTTGTGAACATTCTCTAATGTGTACTGTGTTTTTTTGAAGCAACACAAAGATTTGAGGGCTCAGTCCAGAGATTACCGTATAGAGTGCCCAACATGTTGAGCTACCGGCTTATCTCGCAGCCGGCTACCGGCTTTTCTCGCTTTTTTTTTAAGTTGAACGTTATCTCCATGTAAGAATTGTTGTTTTGTTTTCGGAGTGTCGATTTCAAACAGCTCCTCACAATTTAAGTCAGCTTTCTCTCAGGTTAGCGTTGAGCAGATCTCATCTCAGTTCACCGACGCAAGAAATAATCAAACTGCCACTGTGTCCCCTTATCGAAGTACGTGTTTGTGTAGAGAAACGAGGGCCAAACTCTTGTCTTACTTTTTGTTTTATATTTGGGCCACCACAATTAATGGCTTGTAATTGTACAATTCACAGGAAGCCTCACTGGTACCAGGTGGTGAATGGACACATTCTGGCAAGATTCAAGCTGCTTTGTGAGTGCTGTAGAATTGCTGTCATAGCTGGTACCCCGAACAGGGCAATCCCGATGCACATGACACTTTGCAAACTTCTCTGATCATAAGGCATTAAAATGCGATTTTCTCCACTAACTCAATTGTCAGAAGCAGTTATGACTGCATTCTTGTCTGTCTCAGGAAGCCCAACTACGACCGAAAAGTGGTCAAATGTTTATTTTATGGGCAAGTTTTGAGGAAATATGTTTCAAAAAGATTTCCCAGGGCAGTATTCTTTCGTGCATTTTGGAAAACATGATCTCAACTTGAAGGTTTATTGAGGGAAATACAGTGCCCCGCTCAGTAAGTTAGGCGTGGTACCAACTTCCCATTTGCCATGGGTCTGAATGGCACAGGGGGACCTGACTATTCCAGAGTTGGTGTTAACTGTGCACTCACTCTGCACCCGAATCATGTGGCATAGCAGCCAATACATTCAGTCAGGCGAGCCAAAGTGCTAACTGCGCATGTACAGTGAAACAAGCCAGGGTGCCAGCTATCATGCAAATGTCACTCACAAAAAAAGGCCTAGTGGTTCTCCACACAAGTGCATTTTGTTAAATCCATTGCACAAGTTTACTGTTTGTTTTTGTTTGTTTATAACTTCTTCTTGTTCGCCTTCTCATAGATGGCAATGTTGGTTGGGCAAGCCCATGTTCATGTATGTTACTTCAGCATGAGAAACTCTTCGGCTGTACCGTTGTCAATATATGTATTTTATAAACTGTTCAGACTTAACACAAAAAAACAAAAAAGAAGCCACAAGTATCTTCACTGGCATACAGAGCGATAAAAAAAATAGGTACCAGAATAGTGAAATAGAAATGTGAATAACTTATGTATTTGTAGACTTTTGATAACATGTACATGTGTATCCTAAACATTAAAGTATAGTGGCTTGGCATCAAGCTCACAATGTTACTTCTTGAAGAGAAGACAATGAAGATGACTTGCTTCTTTCCTTTTGTTTTGACAACATGTGAGAGTTGACAGTCTGTTCGGTCAAGTTTGTTCGCTTCCCGAGGTAGAGGGCGCTATTTCATGCGACGTCCCATACAGGTAAGTTAAGATGCAAACAACTTTTTTGGTTTCAAAACAATGCTTTTATGATTTACACAGGCCCCCCTGTAATTGGCGTTTAATTGATTCAATAAATGGTCAGATGTTTTGATCCCTGCAGGAGATTTTGGAGAGGAAGCCTCTGAAAAGATCCTCGATTTGTAATTAAATTCATTTTTAGTCAAAGATCCTGCTATGATGGAAACAATTGGGCCCTCTAACATTTGTTTAGATTGCAGTGATGTCATTCAAATCTGCCACATGGCCTCGACCAGCTCAGTGGTCAAGTGAATAAGACGTCTGCACTAGAAAGCAGGAGTCAAGGGTTTGAATCTCAGCCAAGGAACCAGGGCCAATTACATAGAGCCGCTTAAGCGCCAAAATGTGCTCAAGCGCAAAAACTCATGAGCCACGGAATCCCCTTGCCACCCCAAACTTCCCTTTTGTTTCAGGCTAAGTAAAGAAGAGTGGAATACAAGTCAAAAGCAATGGACAACACATTGCAGGGCAGCTTGTAATCCTGCTTACACCAGGAAGACTTTTCCTGCTTAGCAGATTTTCACGCTTAAGCGGCTCTATGAAATTGGGCTCTGAATACTCAGTGTTTATAACGTCAAGCAGGGCAAACCCTAATTGAATTACACTGCAGTGTGGTCAGTTCATTCACCAAGCAATTTGCAACGTTTTTTCTACAAATTTGTTTGTTTGTTGATGAAGGCACACACCTCTGACAATGTCTGAGCCCATGTATGAAGGGCTTATTTTAGGGGCCTAGAGTGCAGAGTGGAATTTGGTTCTGGAGGCTTAATGCTTTGCAATGACGTCGTCTACATGTAGGCTAGCAAGCTGCTCAGGCTGGATGTTGGAGGCTTGGCATGATAATGCGGCGCCGACCGTCGGCCACGAATGGATTGCCGCGTCTCGCCTGAAACCAAGTGTCCCTAAAGCGGGCCAGTTGGCATGGACTCAGAGCAGGCGAAAGGGTCCGACATGGTTTTCACCCGATCTTTTCCAGTCGACACGTAAGACGTCCCCTTGATCGTGGAATACAGAGCCTGTATTAGGAATCCTGTTGTATATAACCCTCCATTAAATTAAGCCAAGCATGAAATAGACAAACCTTGGCTTTCTTCACAAAAAAAATCTTCCGACTGTTCCATTTATTAATTTTTTAGGCAAAATAATTGGGGAATAAAAGAAACGTGTGATTTATAACCCCCAACGTTTCAACGAGGGTTTACCCTTCTCTATGATGTAATGTCATACTTTGCTGCAGTGCTGAGCAAATTTTGAATCAGCCACATGACCCCGACAAGCTCGGTGGTCAAGTGGTGAAGACAGCCACTAGAGAGTAGGAGTCACGTCGATGCTTGGACCCCGCCCAAGCTGCCTGTATTTATTTCTGAAGGCAATCTTGCCAAACATGAGCACGCGGTGCTAATAATACGTCAAGTAGGGCACTGCATCATTGAATGAAATTCTCCTCTATACAAAATTATATTGAAAAACTGTAACCCCCCAAATTCTTGTACTAAATGTAATAATAGTTCCTTGTTTCATGTTCTGTGCAAATTTGTAGGCTTTCTTATTTGTTTTCCCCCATTTCAAATTTGAAATGGTTTTAAAAAGGAGTGTGATGTTTTCAGTCTGGAAGGACCTTTCTCAGAGGCATTTGCAGAGGGTAGAGTGCTAGGACGAGAATGGTAGACTATAGCTGTGTACAGACAATTTAATCATTTCACCCAGAAAGCAGGTTTGCAGCATTTTTGAATGGTGGTCTTTTTTCCATATCCATTTGGTTGGTTTTTGGCCCGGCCACAACAAACAAATGTCACTCCTATGCCGTAAGATTTTTCTACCCTCAATATTTTCACCTAATCCACAAACTGTTTTCCAAATCCTCTGGTGATACTGGAGGATTTGGTGTGAAGGGCTGTAAATGTATTGTCGTTAATTTTTCTCGCTCCACTCAGTGCAGTAATTCAGCTTAATTAGAACGTAAAAGAGGTTTTCAGGAACAGAATAATTCATCTGGCAATATTCTGTATTAAAACATTTGTTAAAATGTTCTATATCTATACAAGCTCCATTATACAAGTACTGTATACCTGACTACAAGCCCATAAGAGATTACAGATAGAGCACAGTTGTACATGCACTTTACATGTTTAGTGCATGTACCACAGATGGAGCTTGACTGCACACACAGCATCAGAGACACTTATTATCCCTGGTTCCCTGAAGGGTCCTGCCATTCACTCAGTGTTTGCATAATGGCTGTTAACCACTGATAATGTGTACTGTGTATTAATTTTGCAATGTTCTGTACATGTACATGTATGGGGTGTACATGTATATGATATGTACGGGTGTACATGTATTATGTACAGGGTGTACATGTATATGTACGGGTGTACATGTATATGTACAGGGTGTACATGTATATTTACAGGGTGTACATTAATGCTCATTGTACACTGTAGATGTACAGTGTACATTACATGTACATGTACAGTGTATATGTACGGTGTACATTACATGTACATTGTACATGTACATTTATGGTATATACATGTACAGTGCATGTACATGTGTACATGTACATTTGTATTGTGGATGTATTTGGCACACTACAGGTACATGATGTACAGTGTATATGCATATGGAATTATAGTGAACTATGCATGCATACATGTACAGTACAGGGCATGACCTGCACTGTTTCAGAGGAATGTCAGATGGAGATGTCTGCTAGTGTTGTTAGATCGTGCTGATTATGAAAGGTCATCAAATGCATTTAAAGCATGAAAGTACAAGATATTTGCAGGGTTGTTATTTTTTATCACAGCTGTTTCCTGAACAGAAATGGCCAGCTACATGTAGGTTAGACCATGGACCCCTTCTTCCTCCATGGTTAGACAAATTTAGACAGAAAGATGCAATAACATGGCATTGCCAGATGCACTCGTTGTATACATTGAATTGTCTCCATGTAAAAGCACTTGTGCTGGTCTGTGTGCATGTATAATGTGACATGGCTGACTTCATCAGGTTTATCACTTGCCAATGCACATATACGACCGCAACTGACAACAGACAGCACCCAGTCACTGTACACACACTGCCTTACAGGTGCTGATGAAAAATTCGCAAACAGTCAAGCAGAGTCAGCAGATGCTAGTTTTTTTTTTCGTTTTTTTTCCAGTCAACATGGCTAAAGGCCAACCAGGCGATGCGGTTTTAGTTCATTACTGCACATGCTACACCCGCTGAAGATAGCCGAGGAGTAAAACAAATAAATTTCAGACCCTCTTTCCCTCTCTCTGTCTACCTGACTCTGCATTTATCTCTCTGTATCTTTTTAATGTCCTTTTCTCACCAGTCTCTTTCTGTTTCTGATTCTGTATGTCTTTGTCTCTTTCTAGGCTGTCTATTTTTTCTATCTGTCGCTGTGTGTGTCTCTCTCTCTCTAGTCCACACTGTCTCACTTTGTTTTGCCCTCTCTCTGTATTTCTCTCGATCTCTGTTTATCTCTTTGTTTCTGTCTTTATGCAGTCTGTAACTGTTTCTGTTTCTTTCTCTGTCTGTCACTTTATAGGCTGTCTGTATATGTTCTATATGTTGCTGTGTGTCTCTCTCTCTACACTGTCTCACCACTTTGTTCTGCCCTCTCTCCATATGCCTGTCTCTCTTTGTTTCTGTCACTCTATTTCTCTGTCACTTTCTGCCTCTCTCTGCATCCCTGTCTGTATCTCGTTTCTCCCCCTTCCCTCTCTTTGTCAGAATGCCTCACTGTATCTCTGTCCCTTTCCATCTCTCCGACTGCCGTCTCTGTATCTTTATCTCTCTCTTTCAGTGGTGCATTTTGTGTATCTCTGATGAAAGAGAGAGTCAGAAACAATACATGCCATCAGTGTATTTGACAAGGATGGCATTTGGTAATATAAATTACCAGGGACAGACAGGCGGGGACAGGGACGCAGTCACTGATTATGTTAACTGCCTCAGCCCTTCAGTTATGACAGTCTCCAAGTCAAGGAGAATGGCCAGTCATTCACGAAAGGTCTGGCTCTGTGGCAATGCACGGTCATCTGGTCATAAGCATGTGTCTACATGTACATATGTAGCTCCTCCCCCCCTCACTCTGTAATACTGGCAGTGTTAATGGCATGCTTATTGCTTGGGTCAGTTCAGTACGTATGTGCTTAAGAAATTCACATCTGCCAAATATTAAATTTTTCCAAAGGTGGTATTGTTTAATGTCATCATTGTATTTCACCAGAGGATTGTTACTACAAATAGTATCATCTTTATAACTGACCAGGCTGAATTTTCACAATGGAATCCTTCATGATCACTCATCAGGTCGATTCCCCAGATACTGGGTTTTCGCTTTCTGGGCTCAAATGCAACAAGACACAAAGGAGAGGGGGATTGGTCCTCCTGTGTGGCATGGGCTACCATTAGACATTCTTCAAACTATTCCTCTGCAGAACCAATGAAAATTAGTCTGAAGACATTCTGATTCACTCCTTGTATTTAGTCATCAGTATTTGTCTGTTTTGGTTTGTATTTCCTGCATTTTTACATGTTATCAACCTGCGTGCAGAAATAGTGCCTTGGGCATGTTAAGAATTAGTCTGGGGATTCGTATTCCTCTCTTGTTTTGAGTAATGAGTACTTTTATGGTTTAATGTCATATTGTTATTGTGCAGAAATAGGGCCTTGCCCGTCTTATTTGACAGAGCTGCATGACTTTAGTCATATTCAGTCTTTATGAATGCTTTAGATTTCGTTTGAGGGGATGGTGTACTTACCGCCAATTTTAGAAGTCCATTTAAGATTTGCTGACATGGTTTTTGTTTATTATCTTCAAAGCAGAAAATGAAAATCTAACCGGATGGGAAGGCTGGTGCATGTATGGGAGTTGACAGCCAGTCAGAACAGCGTATGGCAATACTCGCTCAGTATACAGCTTCCCTCAAGGCTGTCCAATGATACCTGCATGTATGTGATTTCCTCTGGACCAAACGGAATTCAGAAGTGGAGAAATGAAAATCGACTTGGACTTGATTTGAACTCTGAGACCTTTGGTTTATTCTATATCGGCGCTGAGATTTCAGATAGGATATCAGGAACAGGAGAAATTTCAAGCTCTTCCTGACAGGAAGAGCTTGAAATTTCTCCCATCGGGCGGGTATTTTTCATTAAGGGTTCGAATTGTCTTCCCAGTTGAAACGGGGGAAAAAAAATGATGAAATATGCCTTGCCTAGCTTCTGTAATTGCCCAAAATATTGCATGATCTGATGAAAATAGACAAGACTATTTGTTTTAATTCAATCCAAATTAAGGTGATATACAAAAATGTTGCAAACTGCTTACTGACTAAAATTACCAAAATGTAAATCTAAAAATTTAGTGGGCCTGACGTTTCGATCCTGTCTCAAAGGCAAATTAATTCAAATTGATCTGACCTAACAACCTCATTCAAAGGCTGACTTCACCCCCCCCCCCTCCAAAAAAAAGAAGAATTATCTCCTGATGACATTTTTCAATATTTTAGTGAATTCTGAAGATGAGAATTGTCTGCACTTTGAAAAGGAGGGGAGGTTGGATGGAGAGAATTAATTTGCATGTTTCACACCTGCTCATCTTAAGGAGCCTCCGAAGTACTGGGGTCAAGAGGCTTGTCAGTATTGTCACTCATCCCAACTCGGGACTGTCCCAGAATCTGTGAGACACTCTAGCGACTTGAGTCGCCCTGGGCCATAATATTCAGGGCAATATCTGTAATGTGTTACAACTCACTGCGTATTTTTGAACTTTGGACTCAGAAAGGCTAGACAATTTGAAGCAGTTTCTTTTTGTAAGATTTTTTTTATTTTTCTACAGCATAGGTTTTCTGCGATTGTTATATGCATACATTTACTTGCTTATCATCAATTCTAGCCTTAAATATTCCAAGACTATTTCAAGACAGTGGGTCTCCAGTCTGTACATACAGGGAGCACTTCTTTTACAACATGTACTCTGATAAGGTGGAGTATCCAGTAGATGGCTAGAGGCAAACTTGCAGCGTATAATGGAAATTGGAAAAAAAAGTGACTCACAAAATGCTGCAATGGCAAATAGATTTATCTAATGGTATTTACAATTCTCCGCAGGTCAAAGCAGAAAAACAATTTCACTAAAAATAGGACCACCACTTACACTTGATTTGATGATGATTTGTAGTTAATAGTTTGTGGGATTTTTTTTTTTGGGGGGGGGAGTTTGAAATTGTTAATTTATTTGGGGGTTTTGACTGGTAAAGGATTCTGTTCTCATCAAAGACACAGGCTTTGGCGCAGGCTTTGGCTCAGCTGCAATGACAATTTGTGCGTGTAGATTGTGCAGTGAGGTTGTAGTGTTGCTTCCTCATTTCAAAGCCTTAGCCGGAAAGCCGGTGTTTCAATTCAAACTCATTCGAGGTTGCTGGCACTGACAGCTTCTAGATCTTATTTTGCTCTGCAGGAATATAATGTTGACTGAATCACAAAGGTTTTCATCTTTAGTGCCAATCAGTGTTTCACTGCTACTAGCGTTTCACTGTGCATTACTGCGAATGCCCTTTTCCACAATGATGACCAACGAAGAGCACATGCAGTCCTCTCTCTGTTAAATGAAATTTTTATTAGACCATACCGGAGTGGTCCTAATTTGGAGTGGGCAGTCAGCACTGGCTTGACCGTAGACCAAGACATCTGCGGTCAGTTGATGAATACCAACAAGGTTGCATGGACCTATTTAGAATGGATTTCAGAAGTTTGGGTATTCCTTGGGCATAATGCCCATCAATCTATTTAGAATGGATTTCAGCAATTTTGGTATTCCTTGGCTGATTAGATTATTGCAGTTTGTTTCAGACAGCACAATGTTCTCATGGTTTGGGTTTGCTGAAATTCAATGCAAACTTAACAATTTAGAAGAAGACCCCCCCCCCCCTCCCAAAATGTGTCTATTTCATTTCTGATATGCATTCTTGATCCATCTACACACAGGGGTGAGTAACACTGCCAGTGACTGGACACTGATTCATATTGATGTCATTCGAGAGAGATTCAATGTGTTCAATGGAATGGAGGAGGTAGTTTGCCATTTTAAAGGGGCTACTACTTTGTTGTGTGCACAACGTGATGGCGATTTAAAAAAGCCAGAGGCAAAAATAATGGAGATCTTCTTCAGTTGATTGTGCGACTGTGCAATGAAGGTTCCATTTCGGTCACCTTTGAAGGCACATGCAAAATTAATGGCAGGGGGTTACTTTCAAATGCCATGCCTGTGTAATCTGTTGGTGTTCAGCGTGAGTGTTTGCAGCTCTCTGAACCAGCTGTCTGAATTTGAACGTCGAGATAACGATGGCCACATCGCATGATTAATGGAAGCAACCGACGATTCATTCAGCTCGAGCTCTCCGGATCAAGTCACACTCCAGTCTAATTTGCTTTGCCATTTTTAAAACTGTTCACAAATTTACTTTGAAGTTTTATCACAACTTACAACGTTCCATTTACCCTCACAATGATAAGAATATCAAGTAGGATGAATGATAACACATTTCCATGTATGCTTCCTCTCGTGATGTTCATAATTCATTCTCAATACAGTGTGTTGAACTTTTCTTGCTCACTATTTATTGGCATGGGCTGTATTTTACACTGAGTCTGTACCAGGTTTTTTATCAAACCGCAAAGTTGTACGAGACGAGGAAAGCTCAACTCATCTGTATTTTGAATACTCCATCACCACAGAAAAACTCAATCTGGTTGAAAGGGAACATAAGCAATATGTTCATATGGCAGGTTCAATAAATAGGACCCCACAGTATGTGTATCTTACGCCAAATGCTAATATGTATGACGACAATTGTCACCTCAATTTGTACTGGCTTTCCCTAACATTTGAGCAGTATGCAGCGCATTCTTGTGCCCAAATGCTTGAAAAGTTAAGCAAAATTAATTTTTTGAGTACAATAAAAAGATAAAATTTAAAGTTAAAATAAAGAGATGAGATTATATGTATCTACAGCTTATATGTCTTTATACACAAAGGTTGAAGGACTTGACCACTGTCTAACTGCCACTAGATAACATTGCCCACGTACATTACATGTAGGTAACACAGTGCATTAAATTGTGCATGGCGAAGTATTGAGACCGGAATTGCTCACTTTGAGGGGCCATTAAGTGTAAGCAACTAGCAAATTGTGTGGCAAAGCATGGATCATTATTCTACAGCATTTTGCACTGGGCTCCAAGGGAATCTGCTTTAAACTGTCACTTTGCGTACATTTCCTTACACTCTCAGGCACAGACGGCGCATACATTTTGAAAACAATAAATTGGTAACACTATGATATATTGCCCGATTGCCTGCGGCAGGAAAACAAACCAAAACAAAAACAGGCAGCTCATCCGTGACTCCTGCTTTCCAGTGCAGACAGATTCCAGTTAACGACTCTAAATTTGAAGCAGATCGTTATATGTCGCACTGCGTATTCCTAGCAATTATTCGCTCATAAAAAAAACAACCAATTATTGCATTTTTAAATGGATGAATTCCAATACCCAAGAGCTCACTGCCTGAACAAATAAAACTCTGATACATTTGCGCATTAAAATTTCCAACAAAATGCTCAAAAGATGACTTCTGTCATCAATATGCATGAGCCCTCATGAATATCCATCCTCAGTATCATTCCTGGAGATTTCCTTTCAGGCATTATTAGGTTAAAAATGGAATCAGCATTGCTTAAAAAAAAACACATCCATGGTATTACATTATAAGCAATTGTGGCTGGTATCTTACGCTGTTCATTAAAAAGAAATATTTTGACAAATTAAAAATTATGATCCCCTGACAAACATGTTCAGAGTGATCATTGATCAGCCATCTTTATCAGCGCTGAAATTTGGTCCAAAATCCACCCTTTGCCCATGTCAGCTTTTGCAAAAACATGGCGAAATCAGTGGTGATTACGGTACGTGCAAGTACATGTAAGACATGCCATAAAAAAAATGGGAAGATTCAACCTTGCAATTATGTGTTATGAGGGGTCAAGCCCCACAATGAATTTTGTGACTGTGTAGTTTGTACATGCATAGCCACTGCTATATGTGACCCGGCACAGCGACATGAGGAATATCCCACCAAAACACTTTTCGAGTAAACAACGCCTGAAGTCAAAGTATCTTCTCAATTCGATTAAAAATCAATTTTTGTTTTTTTGTATTTTCGGAAAGTTAATGTATTGGAGGATATTATGTCCAAAGGATTTTTCCAAAATCCGTCTCTAAATGTTGAAAAAAAACGAGGATTGCGGGGGAGTGTTTGTGTACTGTTTTCATGAAAATATAAGGTTCCTGCATTTTTGAATGGCCGCTTTCGAGGAGTTAGACTGGTGCTGCTATATTGTGTCTGGTGCCAAATGAACGAGCGAAGTCCCCTTGTACTATTTACAACAAAGTTCATACGGAAATAAATTTGATATCATTCGAAAGCTAATGGTATACTTTTTCACATCATTAGAAAATCTCAAAATCTCGAAAGTGGGGGTTATTCCTCATTATGCTGTGCCGGGTCACATATTTAAAAAAATATCAATTGACCCAACCTCTCCTAGAAGCTGACATCCTTCAGCTGGGCATCATGTAACAGAAACCCTTATACTGCCCTAATTTTTTAAATACCACAACCAAATGTTTCGGCTACAGATGTAGGCCCTTTTTTTTTTACATTAATTTCATAGCAGATGCAAAAGGTTCCATTCTGTAGGAAAAAACACGATGACTTCCAAGTTCCGCCTGGGAAGCATTGTGATTCCTCCATGCAAACAAGTCTCCAAGTCTTATCTACTTCTGAAATAGTTGGCCAATAGCTTTGTTTTGTGGGTTCTGTCTTTGTACCGTAGATACCGTAGCGATGCCTGACCCTAAGGCTAACTGGCAGCCCTTCATATTGTGGACAGACCCACCAGTCTTTTTTGGAGGTCACATTTGTCAGTAGCACTGTCGGTCTGGTTACACTAGACTATTGAGCTCATGTTTGTTCAGCTTACGAGACTGGCGAGATGGGTGAGTTGACAATTCTTGATGGCTGTTTTCCTGCATTGCAGAAAGAGAGAATAAAGTTTACAAAACCTTTGTAAATCATCTGAAGAGGATTCAACTTTTCTGGTGTAAAAAGGTGTTTCTTTCCCCTCTTAAATCACAAAAAAAAAAAAAAAAAAAAATCCTGCTTGCAAATTTGCCATCAAAACACGCAAAAGGAACTGTACATATCAGAGTTTCCCTGCATATCAAAAAAGGGCATAGAGATAGGTGGACTAGAGGAGGGGACATTCCACAGCATTTAATGAGGCCGAGGTCAATTTGGAGTGAACAAACTGTGCAAGCAAAGCATTAAAGCAATGTCACTTGTGTGTACCAATTATCTTTCACAAAATGGAAGCGTACCTTCATTTTCCTCGGTTTGGGCACTGGTCGCACTAGGGCCGCTGACCGGTCATCCTCGGGCATTCCCACGGGCTGACCGTCGCTCCGCCGCTTGCGGGGCTGGACTGAAGCGCGGCCGGCCGGCTTCGGGACGGGCTTGACCGCTCCGCCGCCAGACGACGTGGCGGCCGCTACGGCCAGTCGCTCCTCCAGCTGTTTCGGCGTCAGAGGGGCCTGCCTCTTCTGGTGGCTGCTGCGGACAGCGGTTGAGGAGGTGGTGGAGGGAGAGGAGGACTCCTGTCTCGGCCGGAGGCCAGAGACTCCAGCCCCCGCTCCACGCTCTCGCCGGCTGGCGGACATCGCCCTCATTGAGGCACGGGCGTGGCTCGGCTGAGCCCCGCCCCTCTGGAGCTGGTCGCGCATCTCGCCTCGCATCTCCCGCATGTGCAGTCGCTGCTGGGTGGTCTATTGAGAAGGGGATCAGGGGGAAGAGAATGACGTGCGATGAAATACAATTTCAGACAGTCTACGGCGTACCGTAGATGGCAAGTCAAGACCTGTTAATGTCGAAGGCAGACTGGTACTAACGCTTGTCAGGCTGGCAAACACATTTGACAAAAAGTTGGCAGAAATGCCTGACGAAAGGCAAGGAATCTGCAGCCAAAAGTGTCACGGCATAATGAGGAATAACCCAACTTTTGAGATTTTCTAATGATGTGAAAGAGTATACCATTAGCTTTCAACTGATATTGAAATATAATATCCTCTAATACTTAAAATTTCCGAAAATATAAAAACAAGAAAATTGATTTGTAATCGAATTGTGAAGATTCAGGCGTTGTTTACTCAAAAAGTGTTTTGGTGGGATATTCCTCATGTCGTTGTGCCGGGTCACATATGCAGCGTAATACACAAAATGGTTTCAAACTGCTTTCTGACCAAAATGCAAAATGATCAAAGAGATAGAGGCAGAGTGCTTTGATCCTAGTGAAAGATCCTGCCAGGATCCAAATGTTAGGCCATAAATTTTTTTTGAGACGCTGTATCGTTGTAATATCATTTTCCCGACTCATTCTTCTCTTCCACAGATTACCTTTTCGTGCTCCTCTGGTGGTTCAGGGGCTGCTCTCCTCTTCTTCATGTGAGCTGGAGTGATGCGTCTCTGTAAACCACAATGAGAAATGGAGGCCCTCACATTACAACGGTCCTGTAATCACTTGGGAGCCCACGGCACTACACAATGCAAAATGAGCTGTTCTTACAGACACGGCACAAACTGCCTATTGATCATAAGGGGACCTGAAACTGACGAAATTCAAAGACAGAGTGTCTGATGGTTTTTATTTGAGAAGGAACTTTCCCCAGAGACACAGAGGTTCTTGCTTCTGGAGTCAGAAAAAAAATGTCCCCGTCTGCAGATGTGAACCAAACTGTTTGTGGAAATTTTGTGGAAAAGACCCCTGAAGCTCATGTGTAGTTCGGCACTGTGAATCCACTGTCACGTTAATACGATACAGACCGTTTAATCAGGCATGCAACTCTTGAATTGTAAACAAAAAGAGGAAAATGTCCGAATGAAACTGCGAGCGCGAAGCACCAAGCCCTTACGGCGTGTGGTTTGGGGCCCGGGAAAATTTTGGATTCTAGATGCTCTGTGGTGCATTCTGAGCAGCTTGTGACAACTTATGACTTTAAGCTGAGTGACAGATTTTAACCTTCTCCAAGGCATACATGTACACCCAGATTTTTTTTTTTTTTTTTTTAACACAAAATGAAAAGTAAACATCAAAGTTTTTAACCTGATTTCAGCATGTGTTTTAAGGAGAGAAGAAATATCCAGATGCATTTTTCCCCCCGCCTTTTTTTTTTACGGCCGAATAAAAAAAAACCGCGGAAATCCGGGATTTAATTTAGAGATACAGGTAAATTGATCTCTCATAAAATGATTTCCTGTTGCACACTACTTACTGACTTAATAACCGAGATGCACATTTTAAAAAAATCATGAAGGCTTGGTGATTCATTCCTAGCAGAACCTTTCTCAGAGAGCAAAATCAAAGTCAGGATTTTACTACTAAAAGATCATCAAGAATTGAAACGTCTGGCCCTGTACAATTTTGTACATGATAAACAGTGCAGCAATATACAGGCCAAACTCTTATCATATACTGGAAAGTGGTATGGAAAGAGCACTTACGACCACAGCGTCTCCCACCGACTTGCTGCGGACGTGCTTGCGCTGCGGCTTGCTGCGCTCCTGGTTCTGCTGCAGCAAGTCTTCCCGGACCCGTGTGGGAGTTCCTGGCATGTTACTGTTCTTGGCAAACTGGGGGAGGGGAGGGGGAGGGGAGGGGAGATGTTTTAGGGAGGGCACTCCGTTTCAAGTGTGATGATTTCATATGTAACTCTGAGCATCACATCATCACATCATCCATTAGAGCAGGGTAGGTTACATGTACCTGGGAGGAAAACGTCCTGGTTTGTCTGCACTGGACATTAAAATGGTCATGTTAACCATTTGCTCGGTTAGTTTCCTCCAAAAGAGTTCTTTATCGGACAGGGCTTCAGAGACATTTTTTAGACAACACAGTGTATATGTTCAAAAGTGCTAAACTTGTTTAGGGCACAGGTATGGTAAGATTCTTCAGTGACTATACCCGTTTTGTGCCCCTTTTCTTTTTAAAAGAAATTATGTCGTTGAGTATGGATGAGTGTGGCTCTGAGAAGAGCTGGTAACTCTGTGTACGGTAATACCATGTACATTGTATGAATGCGTATGGCTCTGAGAAGAGCTGGTAACTCTGTTACCATGTACATTGTATGAATGTGTATGGCTCTGAGAAGAGCTGGTAACTCTGTGTAATACCATGTACATTGTATGAATGCGTATGGCTCTGAGAAGAGCTGGTAACTCTGTGTACGGTAATACCATGTACATTGTATGAATGTGTATGGCTCTGAGAAGAGCAGGTTACTCTGTGTAATACCATGTACATTGTATGAATGTGTATGGCTCTGAGAAGAGCAGGTTACTCTGTGTAATACCATGTACATTGTATGAATGTGTATGGCTCTGAGAAGAGCTGGTAACTCTGTTACCATGTGCATTGTAAGAATGTGTATGGCTCTGAGAAGAGCTGGTAACTCTGTGTAATACCATGTACATTGTATGAATGTGTATGGCTCTGAGAAGAGCTGGTATCTGTGTAATACCATGTACATTGTATGAATGTGTATGGCTATGAGAAGAGCTGGTAACTGTTGCTGAGTATGGATGGATGTGGCTCTGATAAGACCTAGTAACTCATGTAACCGAGTATGAAAGACATTTTGCAGTGCGGGATCTGCTGAGTGTGCATTCAATAACACCCAGCTCTGTGCGTTAGCCTACCTGTTTCATGAGCCGCCTCTTCTTGGAGCTGGCCGGCATGTCCTGGACACTGGCATACAGTTTGGCCAGCGCCGCCTCCGTGTGGTTCTGCTCCTGCTTCAGGCTGACTGTTGGCGTCTGCGGGGCTCCGATGACCGGGCGGCCATCCCTGTCATCCTAATGACAGCAGTGACAGAATGACATAAAATTGTCATTTTTGAACTAGTCATCTCCATTTGTCTTTGATGGAATTTTTTTCAAGAATTTTCAAGCCTATAATTTTCATTACACAATACACATCACTCTTTTTTTTTCAAGAATTTTCAAGCCTCAGGTGATCATTACACAACTTTTTTTTATCAAGATTTGTCAAGCCTGTGTCCATCAGTACACAGCACCCTTTTCAAGGATTTGACTATTTGGTGGTCAGCGGACAGAAAACGGTGTTCTCCGTGTACCTGGGATTTTGTCTGGGGCGGTTTGTCCTCGTCCTCCTCCTCCACCTCGTCATCTGGAAGCCTGCCATGCTTGATGTACTGCTCACATCTCTTCAGTATCTTAGCCGGGACCTTTCACCAGAGGAAGATATGTCCATTACAAACGGGCCTTTGTTGGAAAGGCTTCTTCATAATGCCATGACCACTTGGTCTTCTGAATGTTAATGGTTTTTTTGAAAGATTGAAGTACATCATACATATTGCTAACTGCTTGCTGACTTCAATGACCCAAACCGAAACCAAAAAAAAAAAAAAAAAAAAAAAAAAATCTCAAAAGTGATGAGGTCCTGACTGAAACGCAAAAATGATACGAATGATTACGATAAGACCTTTTAAAAGAAATGATCAGAGCAAGGATAATTTAACTGGAGCAGTATTACAACCCAAGCCTCTGGTTGGAAGCGTCCGTGCTCTGCCATCTGAGCTCTCTAGCCCTTAGGTGGGGAGGCCTCCCAAACAGTCAACTGTCCTTGCCAGGACTGCGTACTAAAGGCGTGCTAGTCAGAGACAGCCAACCAGTAACTGCCACATAACTTTCCCAAGGAAATTGAAAGTGGAGTCACTGAGCACTGTAGATTCTCCAGATGAACCGAAAACTATCAGCCACCCAGAAGATATTAGAACTGTAGGTGAACTGGCACCGATGCACACAGTGTGTTAATTGCCGCAACCAGCCTCACCTTAAAAACCTTGTGGAAGTTGGTGATCATGAACTCGGCCCCGCAGTTCAACTTATTGACCAGCACCTGATCCCGCAAATCATCTGCCGTCAACTGGAATCAAAATCAGAGTAGGAATCGAGTTAGAGGAGGATATAACAGGCCGCAACTGGTCGCTAAAGCCCAACATTACTCCTCTATTGCTTTCACAAAACTGACAACTACTTTGGGTTGATAGGTTTCATTGTTTGTAAATCAGAGTTTTTGCAAAGACACTATGCAAGAAGAAAGAATGTGGCTCTGAGAAACGTTAGTCTCTTTTCAGAACCCAGAGCCATGCCCACCAGCTGTCATCTGAGCCGCACTTATTCATACTCAGTACAGGCATCAGGCATGCAACTCTTGAATTGTAAAAAAAAGAGAGGAAAATGTCCGAATATAACTGCGAGCGTGAAGCACGAAGCGCTTACGGCGTGGGGTGTGGATTCTAGATGCTCTGTGGTGCATTCTGAGCAGTTTTTGACTAGTTATGACTTTAAGCTGAGTGACAGATTTTAACCCTTTTCAAGGCATACACCCAGAAAATTGAATTTTGGTTTACACAAAATGAAAACTAAATATCAAAGTTTATAACCTGATCTCAGCATGTGTTTTAAATAATAGTTAGGGGAGAAGAAATATCCTTTTTTAATTAATTTTCATTTTTTTTCACGGCCAAATAAAAAAAACCCCGGAAATCCGCAGATCCGCGCAAAAGTTGCATGCCTGTCAGTAACAGAGTAATCGGTCCTTTTCAGAGTAGTTACATTCACAGTAACAGAGGTAGTGACTTTTTCAGAGTCTTACTGATATTAAAAGGAGATTCATGACAACGCATACCCCTGGATATAAAACTGTGAGGCAGCCCATGGGGGCCCATCCGACCATTGACTGCTGTATAACTCCTTGGATCATCACGCCCCTATTTTCATTCAGATGCAATCGACAAATTTGCTGTCATCAATAATCGGTCGCCACCTTAGACCCTCCAAAACCCCCGTAGAAACCTTTCATTCTGCCTCGCGATTCCCCACCGAGCAAATCTCCAGGGCTCATCCAGCCTCGCGACCGTGGACCGGTCGGGGTTGGCCGAGTCGTACTCACGTATCTGGGCCAGATGATGTGCGGCGCAAACATGACGGCCAGATTGAAGGCCGACATCTTGTTCCGGTCCTCGTGCTTGGCCACGTCCCGGAGGAGCTCCAGGATCTCCTGCAGCATCTTGAAGTTGATGGTGGGGAGCATCAGGAAGAGGTAGCGCAGGGCCGTCACGTGCTCGTACGTCTTCTGGGCCTTGTACTGCTCCGCGTAGTTTTCATTCAGTGTCGGCACCTTCTCCATCTGGTATGTCAGGCCTGAATCAACAAGGTAAAAAATAAAAATTAATAAAAAAAAAATTAAAAAATTACCATCATACTGTATAATTGAGCTTTAATCGAAGCAGAACCATTCTTCCGGAAGGCAGAGAGCAGTTTGAAACCTTTTTTAAAAGACTTTAATAAGTAAATCTCAACATTTAGTGGGCCTGACGTTTCGTTCCTAGCAGGACCTTTCTCAAAGGCAGAGTGACAAGGACAAAACAAAAAAAATCTGTTTTGTCCTTGTCACTCTGCCTTTGAGAAAGTTCCTGCTAGGATCGAAACGTCAGGCCCACAACATTTTGAGATTTGCATTTTGGTAATTTTAGTCTGTAAGCAGTTTGCAACTATTTTTAATAATGACTTTCAGTATAAAAGAAATTGTTTGCAAATGGCTTACTGACCAAAATGACTCAAAATAGAAAAACTCTGAAAACTTCAGACGGCCTGACGTTTCAGTCCTGGGTGGACCTTTCTCAAACAAAAAAGGCAAACATTTTCACACAAAGACACTTTTCAAGCGACTGCCTTCTAGGGATAGCCTCGCTCTCTCCCTGCCAACGCTTGTCAGGTTCACACTACCCAGTGCAACCGATATCCCAGGGCTTGACCTTAGAACTAGCCTGGCGTTCATTGCCTAGTAAAAACAGCCGCGGGCTAGTAAAATGGCCCGCTTTGCTAGCCCGGTGGACTAGTAAAAAGTAGACAGCGGTGTGGTGGCAAAAACGATGCAGGCGGGGATGATAAAAATGAGACTAATAATTTGTTTTACTTGACCTGATAACCTTGTGTTAAATTCAATATTAATTTTACAGGGCTAGTAAAACTTGCTGCGGACTAGCGAAAAAACTCAATTTACTAGCACGGTAGGCTAGTAAACAAAAACCCTAAGCGCGAGGCTTGTATCCCATTCAGAACCCACGCTTCACATCCTTCAGGCAGACTAGTGCGGGAAACAGGAGCCCCCTCTTTTTCACACTAGGCAGTCCCGGACGTCGCAGCCACTCACCGGCGGCCTGCAGGTGTGCCGGGTAGTGCTTGTCGGTCAGCAGGGGCTCGGGCAGGTCGCCCAGGAAGGTCTTCAGGACGCAGGCCACGTCGTGCGGGGTGAAGACGTCGTTCTCCAGGTCCACCAGCAGACCGCTGCAGATCTTGTCCCGCAGCCGGCGCTGGCGCTCCGAGTTGCCGGGGATACGGAAGATGCCCTCCTTGTTGAGATCTGACGGGAAAAAAGAAAAGATCAGAAGTAAGGACGACATCGAGAAACAATCATTTTGCCGGGCCGGGGCTATCAAACACATGCCTGTGGCTCAAGTTCAATAAAGGCCTGCCAGCAAGTACATTTTATACAAAGCGTGAAAATCCTCTGTATAGGAAGGTTTGCGGTGACACCACTTTCTCCTGATGACGGCCAGAGCATACTGGTCGAAACGTCGAGTTACCACTCGGGTTCTTTTCAGAACCACACCTCTTCCTTGAAGAGACCTAAATACATGGTGTCACCGCAAACCTTCCTATAATATTGAGGATAATGGTGTCACCGCAAACCTTCCTATATTGATTCACCCACCATGCAAAGCCTTAAAGCTTATTTAAAATCCTCTGTGGCAATACTCACGGTTCTTGAGGAAGTCAATCAGCAGGCGGGCCTGGCAGTAGCCTGCCTCAGTCAGCGGCGCACCAAATACTCCATTCTGGGTGTTGGCTGAACGTTCAAGGGGAGGACAGAGAGAGTGAGTTTGGCACATGAAACTTTGGGGAAACGAGTTATTCAATATCCAACATATCCTGAATCATTTGAGAGATGTTCAAGCCTTCAATGTACATTACAGATGTGCACAGCACACGTACTAAGTGTAAATCAATGACAATCTAATCTCCACTACACATTTAGTCATTTACTAAAGTGCGATTTGACTTTCAGCGTTGGACTGGCTGCTAAATTCTGTCAGCAGAATGACTGTGAAATCCAACGAGTCAGAAATTAACAATGAATCTTTCTTGAGATAATGGCACACTTTGTGTCCAATATACGTGTACAAAACACAAACAATTTCATCTGAAACTAAAATATGAACTCTCAGATCGGTTTGTGTCAAGTGTTTACAGTATTCCAAACACATTGACAATTAGACAATTTCATCAAAAATTTGTTTTTTAAGTCAAATAAGTTTTGGTACACTGGATTGGATACTAAAACCTCTCTGAATGTTTTTGTAGGGTATGAGTGGCTTTCCACAAGCTGGTCAGGGTTGAATTTCACAAAGCTGTACGATCATATAGTTACTCAAGAGTCAAGTTACAACTAATATTACCCATCATAAGTTGTGACAGACGGTATGGTACATGTGCATCACTCATCGTCTTGCTATTGATCGTAAGTTCGTAAGTTACGATGAGTTTGATGAAATCAACCACTGGCTGGATTTAGTCAATCACCTCATCAGAGCAGGGTTTTTCCGGGCCTGTCGCTGCTATAGCGATATATATGCAGCCTGGCTGGCTGGGGAGGGGGAGGGGGAGGGGAGGGGAGGGGAGGGGGAGGGGGAGGGGGAGGGGGAGGGGGAGGGGGAGGGGGAGGGGAGGGGAGGGGGAGGGGAGGGGAGGGGAGGGGAGGGGAGGGGAGGGGAGGGGAGGGGAGGGGAGGGGGGGACACTGCTTCTAGGTACCTGCTCACCTTTGTGCTTGCTCTTGGTGAATTTCTTGACGAGCGTCTTTCCCTGGCGGGGGTCGACGACCCCGGCCAGCACCTGGCCGAGCCCGTTGGTGCCGCTGAAGTCCAGGACGTGGGAGAGCTCTGTGCGGCACCAGTCGTTGAGGACCAGCGGGTGCTTGTGCCGCATCACTTCCACGTAGTAGAGGGGGTTACACAAGTACGCTGAAGACATCCTGCCAGAAACTGGAAAGAAGCACAGCATTCAGAAAGAGATTTTAAATTCATCTTTAAAAAAATAATAATAATAAAAAAATGGGCTCTCAGTATTGCAAAAGTAGTACTAACAGTAACAGTAATAGGCCTAGGCTACAGAAATAATAATTATTACTAATCTAGTAATTATTACTACTACTACCTGACTAGTACTGTAGTAGTAGTACTAGTACTAGTACTAGTAGTAGTACTACTACAAAATACTATTACTAATAATAGTAGTTAGTACTACTAGTACTAGTATCGTGGGAACCCCCGTTTTCGACGTTACACGTTTTCGACTTTGACTTCGTATCTTCCGGTTTGTTTCCTGCTCTTTTTCAGTCACCGAAAATTTTCAAAGTTAAGGCTCTTTCAGTAGGCCAAATTCGTGTGATTCAAAAACTTGCTCTTTTGGGGTCTATTTTCCTAGGTACAAAATTGGCAGTTGCTTTGAAGCTCCAGTTTTCTTTATTGTTGGTCCTAAAAAAAAGAAAAGCGTATACCATAACAAACCCCAACATACGTAAAAAAATATATATATCACGCAACTTGAGGCAGTCCGTTCTGGGTAAAAACTATGGAGGCTCCTATAGGGCGTCTCGCTTATATAATTTTTTTAATTTTTTATTATTATTTAAAGACAAAAAGTAACACGGCCCAATAGGCTTTTATAAAAAAATTAAAAAATTAAAAGGGCAGCTAGAGAAAGTACCATGAAGGAGAAAATGTGTCTCTGGAGTGACATTGGGAAAGGTCATAACTGAAGAAGCAGTGAGAAAGAGGATTGTGGTTTTTTTTTAAACGTCACAGATGAAGACATCAACCAGACCAATAAGTTTTAAGCATAAATTATGATTGATTTGAGGAAAGTGTTAGAAGCAGTGTCGAAAAAAAAACCACAAAGATGAACACACAAAAACATACAGGGAAGAATTTTACAGTGCCACACAGCATTTTAAGTTATTTTAAGAATTTATTTTGCATTTGGCTGAACTGGGACACCACCGACGAAAATAGGTGACGATGCTTACTGCGCGGTGCGCCGTGGACATCAACAAAACCGGGTAATCTTACGAAAGTGACAGGCTTGATCAACCTTCTTTATGATTATTCAGTAATAGTCTGTGGTGTGGAAAAAGTTACTGAGACCTCTTTCAGTGTGAACTGTGATACTTTCGTCCACATTGTTCAGCTTGAAGAAAAGTCCTTATAATCGTCGAAAACCGGTTACTGGAGTGGAGGATACTAGTACTACTACTAGTACTAGTATAGTAGTAGTAGTAGTACTAGTACTAGTACTAGAATTGTAGTGTAGTTCTTCTACTTTCTAGTTCTAAATCTAAGTTCTTTTTTCATAAACAACAAATTTGCCTTGATTATTGATCAATACATAATTCATAAATTATTTGATGCGTCTTATTTTTCATTTAAATTCGCTTCACTTTTTATTTTCAATTTGGCCTAGAGAAGTAGAAATAGAAATTAGAATAGAAATAGTGTACAAATACAAATGAAATAGTCAACTTGATTAATAATATAATAATAAATATTGATTTAATAATAATATTGTCATTTGTTGGTCATGATTAATTGTATTTTGTGTAAACCTTGTTATTCTCATGAATAAGTTGAAGCCACCGCCCAACTGGAATTGGAACTTGGATTTGGAAGTTTGGAACTGGTGAGTGGTGTCAGAATCAATGTCATCACATCACTCATCGATTGATTCATCATTCACTTCGGTGATTGCCTTTCCTTTGTTTGCGCAGAATAATTACTGCATCGTGCAGGAATTTTCCCTAACTAAACTTCCCGATCGAATGAAATTTAAAAAAATGACTGCGTGGCACAGTTTGCGTACGTTACACTCGTCATTTTTTGAAATAATTTTGAATACATGAACTGATGTAGCATGAACATCAAAAATACAATAACGAACTTCATAAAAAGATCACAAATATTAAAATAATAATAATTACTTACGCACTCACCTCAGATCGAGTCGACAAACAGCGCAATCAGCAAAATAAACGTCTCATCAGTTGCTTGAAATAACCAGGAAATCGGGTCGTCAGAGTAAAAAGGATTTTGTTTCAAGTTTGTTCCACATTCGTTCGTTAGGAAACCCACTCTGAACTTGTGATTTGATTATTACCATGTCAGACGGTGTAGCCATCTGTTGTAACTTGTGTGTGGCATGCACGGAAGTTGTTTTGTCCACTCGTCCTCTTCTCAAATTTTGTTACCGAAGCGCTCATTGGTCGGCGCCCACGACAATCTGCCATCCGATTGGTCTACGCCTTGCCCCCTCCCCACGGGCACCAGCGAATCAGCGTCTTCCTTCAGGGCACACTGCACAGAGCCTGCTCACAGACGGGATCGTATGGCATTGAGAACGAGGCTGCATTTTACATCGCACAAGTAGTTGGGCGGATTTTTGGCGAGGAATCGTGGAAGGAGGTTGTGATTTGGGGTCGTTACCGCGCCTCGCTTGAGTACAGTGTGTATCGAGTCAAACCCATGTGCTTCCAATAATACAGAAACACAGGACACTGTATAAATCAGTATTACAATAATTATTAATGCCTGGTGAGTGGTGTCCAGAGAATGACCGTGTTTTGACGGTGTATTTTTATTTAGACTTGGTCTTCAAAGTTCAAGGTTCAACCTTAAGTTACACCCGAGCTTGAAGTTAAACTAAAGCCTATGTAAGTGAATTTTGCTTGTGTTTATGAAGCACAACTTTCGTTTAATATAATATAATATTTATCACTCTGCCTTTGAGAAAGGTCCTGCTAGGATCGAAACGTCAGGCCCACAAAATTTTAACATAATATAATATTATTTTAATTTGTATTGATAATTGATATTTATATTTAATTATTCATGTCATTGTCAGTTCAACAAAAGCAATACTGGCCAGGTACCTGTCACTAGCAGTAGCAGTAGCAGTCCGCATCAAGTACTGAAGTAGTGAATAAAAACTATTCGTGAAGTAAATGAATAAATAAAGAAATAATTTAATTGAATGATTAATATACCGGTAAATTAAATAAAAATGAATGAAAATTGAAAATGAAAATTGAAATTTAGTGGGCCTGACGTTTCGATCCTAGCAGGACCTTTCTCAAAGCCAGAGTGATAATACGCCTTGAGAGAGATAATAATTTAAAAAATAGATATTTGAATTTAATCAGATAGGCCCAGCCTAGTTTTTTGACAATTGAATTTACTACTACTACAACTTTACAAGTACTACTAAAAGTACTAGTCTAGTAGTAGAAAGTTAGTAAGTACTTACTACTTTGTACCGGTAGTAGTAATTAGTACTAGTATGTAGTAGTAGTACTGCTATCTAGTACTTTAAGTTACACTTAAACTAAAGACAAAGTTAAAGAAGTTTGACCCTGGAACTGGAAATGGGGAGATAAATAAATCCGTTCAACTTCATGTGAGCTTTTGCAGTTTAGCACTTTGAAGTTAGTTTGGTCATTTAACAATAACATTGTAAATGTAATAAGTTAGCAGTCCCAGGCTGACCAAATGACTTGTGACTTGTGACTTGACTTTGTCGCTCACAGAGTTCCTGTCAAATTGCATAATCTGATTAGCTGCTTTCCTTTTGCGTTATTCAGCTGGTGGGTCTCTTGATTAGGGAGAACTGGGTCGGTGCACCGCGCCGAGAGGATCACCATGGAGAACGCGTTCAGACAACTGGAGGAGCGGAGCCTCTCTGCTGAGGTGCTCCTGATGTGTTGGTCACCTCGGATGGACCTCATGGCTCTGGCCAACGTGAACGCAGAGGTGAGGAATGGTCAGGGCTAGTTGCGGTAACCGTAGCCCTCATCCTCCCGAAGGTTTGCAGGATGAGGGTTACGGTTACCGCAACTAGTTTGGGGCAGTGGTCAAAATATGTGCTATTGTGAACTGTTTTTGGAGCCTTAGCTTTCAATCCCAGCAGGATATTTTGATCCCAGAAGAGCCATAGGCTCGATAATTCACAAGCTTCACAAGATTTCTGATTGGGCTTTTAAATTCTGCTTTTGAGAAAGGTCCTAAAGGATCGAAACGTCAGGCCCTCCTAATTTTTTGACATCCGCATTTTGGTAATTTTAGTCGGTATATATGCCCATTATCTTGTCCGATTGTTGATGCTAGGTTCTGCTGCAGAGACTGACATGGCAGAAGCAGCCAGTGTGGATCCTGCCGGCCCCAGCCAGCGAAGAGGCCAACAAAAGGGTCAGTGTACTCTCCTGGAGACTGGATGGGAAAGGTTAGTGTGTTTTTGTTTAGTATTTTGTAAAATTGTATGTAAACTGCTTCACAGGACATAGTGAGCACTTGATGAGGCAAGTCGTTAGATCAGGGTGATGACATTCAGTGAAGTTTTGAAGCTGGAGCCTGTCAGTACATTTACAGTCATTCATGGCATGACCACAAGTCTGGATTTCACCACACGGGTGCAGAGATCTGAGGCTGTGATACTGCCCACTTTTTCAAGCTCGCTGCAAATCAACTCGCACCAGACTGTAGTCTGGGAAGGTTCTATCCGAGGGATTTAGGATAAACAGTTATATGGTTGAAGCTTCACAAGAGCAATAAGCTCCACAGGGTCTCTTTGTTCAATGCTTTCAACAAACACACATATGTTTTTTCTTCTAGAATTTTATTTATTTAATTAGGTGTTCTCATACTCCTCGCAGAGTAGGTGGTAAAAGGAAAGTAGAGATATGGGAATGGTGTGGGAAAGGTAAAAGAGTATTCTGTACACAGAGATAAGCCTTGATAATTCCTATTGTTTGATGCATTGGATAAACTAATATCCATCTCTTCATTTGCCTTTCTCCTCCCTGTCTTCCTCATCTTCCTTCTTAATGTCTTCCAATGTCTTCCTATTCCTCCCCCTGTCTTCCTCATCTTCCTTCGTAATGTCTTCCAATGTCTTTCTATTCCTCCTCCCTGTCTTCCTCATCTTCCTTCGTAATTTCTTCCAATTTCTTCCTATTCCTCCTCCCTGTCTTCCTCATCTTCCTTTGTAATGTCTTCCAATGTCTTCTATTCCTCATCCCTGTCTTCCTCATCTTCCTTCGTAATGTCTTTCAATGTCCTCCTATTCCTCCTCCCTGTCTTCCTCATCTTCCTTTGTAATGTCTTCCAATGTCTTCCTATTCCTCCTCCCTGTCTTCCTCCTCCCTGTCTTCCTCTTCCCTGTCTTCCTCTTCCCTGTATTCCTCTTCCCTGTATTCCTCTTCCCTGTATTCCTCTCCTCTTCCTATATGTGTCCTTATTCCTTATTCTGGAGGAACAGGCTTAGTTTTGAGTCGCAGTGTTTTTCACTTTTGTTCCTCCTGGCCATCTTAGATTGGATTGTCCTTACTCTGCTTGTTTACTCATTCCCTCTTACCCTCCTGCCAAATCTGTTCCCCTTCATCCCCAGTCCTTGCCCCATCTCTGCCCCTTCTCATCCCGACCTATCACATCTCTGATACACATACTATTCTACTTGTTTGGTATTTATTCAACATTTTATCTCCCATCTTTATTTTCCATGATATAGATAGTATGACCTTTCTCACCCTGAATGTACTTCTTGTTTGTTTTCCTTGGCCAAATAAATAATAATAATAATTCTCCCTGTCTTCCCCCGTCTACTTTTCTCCGACGTCCTCCTCCTCCTCCTCGTCTTGACTTCCTCTTTCCCACTCAGTTCTTGCTGTTGGATACCAGAGCGGCTTGCTGGTTCTCTGCAGCGTGGAGAACGCCAACGTGCTGCACAGTGTCACCTTTGGATCCCCCATCACCAGCCTGCAGTGGGCAGAGGTCAAGGAGGAGGCGGAGGCGGAGGCGGGACCAGAGGGGACCAAGACGACTGACAACCCCAAGGGCCAAGAGGCAAACCCATTTGCCGATGGCTCTGAGCTTTTCCTGCCAAGACTGCACCCACTAGCTAAACTGTAAGCAACAGGAAAAAAAAAAAAAACCTACCTCAATATCGAAATCTGATTACAGTGAAGCGTTGCTATAATGTACGTCGATATACCGAACAATTTTCATGGATCCTGGGATGTTTGTTATAGCGACGTTCCACTGTAGTATAAACAGTCAAGAACTTGAGCCACAAAAATCCTGCTTACACAAGGAAGACTTTTTCTGCTTAGCGGATTTTCACGCTGAAGCGGCTCTATGAAATTGGGCCCAGGATGCCATGGAAACTCATTTTAAAAAAAGGCAATTTGTTTGTTCTCTTGCAGACATTCCTCCAAGGTCTTCACCGAGGACAATGTGGAGGACGCTAAGAGACTCAAAGGGCAGAAGAGGTCAGTGTACTTTTTGTGGGGTGGGGGTAAGAGGCAAGGAGAGCATCGATCCCTCTCAGGAAGACCGGTGTCCTGGCTGTAGTGTCAAATTTTCACTTGTTCTTCCTAGAACCACATCATCATTACAGTGCTCATTACCACATTTGGTTTAAGTTTGCATCTGATTAAAAAACAGGGCTACGTTGCCTTGAGATGTATAGGTTGACCGTTCTCTCTTAAATCGTTTCCCCAAGTTGTGGGAGGGTTTGCCATCTTTGTGCCAAGGAGTCTCTTTTGCTTTGTTCTTCATCAATTCGTTCATTTTCAATCTACAGTACATGAATGTTTTCTTACACTTGGTGCCAATTTGAACTTGCCATTATCAGGCATGCAACTTTTCCGCGGATCTGCGGATTTCCGTTTTTTTTATTATTTTTGCCGTAAAAAAATAAATAAAATAATAATAATTATTCTCCCCTAACTATTCACCGGTATTTAAAACACATGCTGATATCAGGTTAAAAACTTTGATGTTTACTTTTCATTCTGTGTAAACAAATTCAATTTTCTGGGTGTATGCCTTGAAAAAGGTTAAAATCTGTCACTCAGCTTAAAGTCATAGGCCTAAGTGGTCAAAAACTGCTCAGAATGCACCACAGACACTGTAAGGGCTCCGTGCTTCGCACTCGCAGTTTCATTCGGACATTTTCCTCTCTTTTTTTACAATTCAACAGTTACATGCCTGCATTATGCTATACTGTTAACAAGGAGAGGCTGGAATACTTGATGTATGTGACATGCATCACTGTATGTGTGTCCGTTCCTTCTCGAGTGGGAGAGGTAGGACAATTATATTTCCATTGACTGCTGATGCATGATTTCCCACAATCCCCCGCAGGTTAAACATTCTGGTTGTCGGCCTGGAAGAGGGCGCTCTTCATCTGTACGCCTATGGCATTGTTCCCATCGGTGAGGTCCAGCTGGGCCAAGTATGCCAGCAGAGCTCCCCCATTGACCAGGTACGCAATCTATGTCGTAATTTCATCTGAATGTAACGCAATCTATGTCGTAATTTCATCTGAATGTAACGCAATCTATGTCGTAATTTCATCTGAATGTATATAATTGTCAGCAATTTTCACCATCAGGCGAATCCATCCACACAAAGCTATTTTTGGAAATAGCTTTACGAAATTTGTAACTTTTTTTCAAAGTGTTTTTTTTCGCCCGTCACTTAATGGGAAGCAGATCCGTATTCTTGTAATACTTGTCCATTGTAATTCTGTAAATTTGTAATTCTGTAAAACAGAATAGCAAATAAAAAAGCAAGAAAAATGAGACAAATTATAATCTGCCTGAAGGGAATGTGACAAATACAGTGGTCTATGAGGTTTAACAAAATGAAGTGATATGTCTGTCTGGTGGTGTGCATTTCTGTAATCATTCTAAAATGATTTGCCACTTTTGTGAAAACTAGTCTATATCATATAGAGTATTCAAAAGAGTGTTCCCTCTCGGCCCAAATCACACCCTGCCCTTTCACCCTTGACACGCTGCCCTTTCACCCTTGACCTTGTCCAGTTCAATTTCGGCCGGGTCATCTCGGCAACTGTCTCCAAAGACCTGCGCACGTTATCGGTGATTGTCGACCGAGCTGCGGCCAATGAAGACTCCACAAGCACAGCTTGCCTGCTGTCGGTGAGGTTTTTTTCCCCTCTATCTGGTCTCCTCGTTTGCACTTCTTCCAAAAATCCCAATTTATTTATCTCTCTATTTATTATTATGCTCGCCGTCAGGAGACTGAAGACTGAATTTGATTGGTTTGGGCCAGTTTCAAGTCTCGGTCTGGTAAATTTTTGGCCATTTTTCAAGATTGTTCAAAAGTTTTCAGTCGTTTTGTTCCTTGATTTGGTTTGATTAAGAAGGAAGAAATAACCGAATCGTTGATGTACTTTCTTCTTTTTCTTGTTCAGCTGGACTGCATCCTGATTTCCTCCAGACTGGATGAACTGACCAGGTTTGCTGTACAGAGCAGCAAAATCCTTACTTTTTTAGAGGTAGGATTTCGCATTAAAAAGGGGTTTCTAAACTTGAAACTTTCTAAAGTAGGAGTACAGATCTGCTATCAACTGCTTGCCCATTAGATTGATAGAAATTATACAGATCCATTAATTTGAAGGTGTCTCGATCATTTAATGTCTCGAATCCTGGCACAAACTTTGTCAGAGGTAGAATTCTGGCCTTGAGAAAGGCCCTGCGAGGATCAACTCAGCAGATCCTCAACATTTTTGGATCGTTTTTTTTTTCATTAGATGCTCGTCATTTTAATTAGGAAATGGTTTGCAAATGTCGTAGAATCTCTGCTTCTTGCATAGTTGTACTTGTTTGCTTGTTTTCTGTTTGTTTGTCTTTCTGTTTGTTTGTTGTTTGTATGGCCTTTGTTTGTAAGATTGTACTACTCTTCTTTTGTTTTAATGTATGTTGGTTCTATGAATGATATCCATTATTTATTTATCTTAAAATTTAGTGGGCCTGACGTTTCGATCCTAGCAGGACCTTTATCAAAGGCAGAGAAAGGTCCTGCTAGGATCAAAACGTCAGGCCCACTAAATTTTAAGATTTGCATTTTGGTAATTTTAGTCAGCAGTTTGCAACATTTTTGTATATCACTCTTCATTATTTATTTAACTATGTCATTGTAAATTGATTGATCAAATTAATGTTTTATTTATTTATATATGTCTCCCTGTAACTAGCATTTTGTTTGCTGTTAGTTGAGATTGATAAATAAGAATGATAAGAAATTCTAACTATGATCTTTCCCTGTAATCCATCAGTATCTGAATGCGACATTACAGTCGGTCTCTGACATTGAATCAGGATAATGATTGTCTCTGACTCAACCTGAATAACTTGGGCTCAGACTCAACCTGGATGACTCGGTACTTGGACTTTTACTCGATAGTTTGTGACTCTGCAATATGTGACCAATCCTAACTGTGATCTCTGCCTGTAATCCATCAGTATCTGAATGCAACATTACAGTCGGTCTCTGAGGCAGGGGAGGATATTCTTCTGGAGATGGAGACCAAACTGACCAAATATGCCGAGGTAATTCTCTGATCGGTTTATTTCTCAAAAGTTAGAGGGCCTGACGTTTTGATCCCAGCAGGACCTTTCTCCAAGGCAAAGATTTCTTTCATTTAAAAAAAAGTAGGGCACCCGACTTTTCAATTCAAGCAGGACTCCTCTGAAAGGCAGAATTCAGCCTTTGGGAGAGAGAGAGAGGTCCTGCCAGGATAGAATGTCAACCCCTCAAAATATGTCAGGATTTGTAGATTCTGGGGTCGATTTCACCAAACTCATCGTTACTTACGATCAATTGCATGGCGATGGGAGGTACCCATAAAGCATATGACCTATGGAAGTTTACGACGGGTTATCCATCGTAAGTTGAGTTACGATGCATCGTAAGGCTTTGTGAAATTCCCCCCTGGTCAGTTTAATAATAAGTGATTACGGTAGTTGTTGTGACTTATGCATTTTGAGAAAGGTCCTGCTAGGATTGAAACAAAATAATTGTCTTTTCAGCAAGGAGATTCATTGTTTTTCGGATAGAAATTCACAATGTTTCACTGGAGAATGTAATGGAGAGTGGGATTTTGAATGCTTCGGGGTTGTTGTTTTTTTCGCTCCCCCTATTCCCCTGGATGCTGCAGCAAAAGAAGACGGAGGGCAGCGTCCGGGACGAGCTGCTGCAGCTGCTGCTGTGGGGCCGGGCCAGTCCCGAGCTGCAGGCCTTCCTCCTCCATGAGCTGACGGAGAAGGGCATGAAGAAGCTGGGCCAGTCCGTGGAGAACTCCTACTCCAACATCCAGAAGCTGGTGCTGAAGCACATCCACAGGTGAGTCTTTCTGTCCTCGTGAGGCTCCGAGCCGGATAAGACTTGGAAGGTTTGCATGGTGGAATTTACCAAGTGGAAGGTTTGAAAATCATGAAAACCGCTTCATTTGTTTCACAAAAATGCAGCATTCAACGCCGTTCTATATCTGAAAATAGTTTAGATCTCGGTGAGACGTATACCATTTCTTTTACTCTTTTCTACCAAACTACAACATTTTATGCAGAAATATAGTTCAGTGCGAGGTTTCTACCATAACCATCTTTCTTGTAAATCTGTGGACATTTCTGTTTTTCAATCTTACCAATGTTGTGTAAGGGGTTTAATGTGTTCTCTAACAGGCTGAAAGCTGGTCCTGGAGCAAGCACAATATAAGTCTTAAAATTTAGTGGGCCTGACGTTTCGATCCTAGCAGGACCTTTCTCAAAGGCAGGACCTTTCTCTCTGCCTTTGAGAAAGGTCCTGCTAGGATCGAAACGTCAGGCCCACTAAATTTTAAGATTTACATTTTGGTAATTTTAGTCAGTAAGCAGTTTGCAACATTTTTGTATATCACAATATAAGTCTGATGATTTATTCTTATTAATACACAAGCATTCTCAAAAGAGCTTACCTGTGGTCTCAGCGATGACAAATGTTTCCGTTGCACTGTTCAATTCGTCCTCAGTGTTGGTCGTTCCTTGGTCTATCACCTGAGCCAGGTACAGGGAATGTCCCTGTGGTACGACAAGTATGGCGTCATTGGCTTATCACCTACTGCCATCCAAGGTGAGTCCGGTGCTAGACCTTTGACCATCTAGTCTCCCTCAAAAATGTGGAAGAGGGCCAGGCATTTTTATACTGTCGGGACCTTTCTTTTTTTTGGTATAATTTGTCAGGAAGAGCAGTGCTTTTGCTAGGAATGGTAGGATTTGGTCGCTTGAAACCCATCCCTGAAAATATCTGACCCGCTCCAACAGCCAATTTCACGAAACTTCAAATGTTGCGTGCGCAACATTTTGTTGCGTAACTTGCACAACATTTTGCTACCTTTTCTAAGTAGTGCACAAAAGAGCCATTGTGGCGCAAGACTTTTGTACGTTGCGTAACTTACGCAACTTTTCTTGAAATCGGCTGCAGGAAAGGTGATATAATACACTATGCATTTGCACGCAATGGGCCGCTCAGTGTTGAGAGGTTGGAATTTTCCGTCAAATTTAGATTTTTTGTTTTTCCTTCTGAAATCAATGCGTCAATGCTTATACTTTCAGGATTTATTCAGAAAAATAAAACGTGGTTATGACATAGGGACATGTTGGTTACTGAGTGATAATTACGTGCCTACACCTCACAGCAGAGTCAGATTGTTCAAAGCCTGTTGTCTCGCCTTTTGTCATGTTAAGTGTTAACTCCATGGACCTAATTGATATGCAGATATGTCATAACTACAGAAACGAAGGGGGTAGAGCTCTGCTATACACCAAAAGAAAGCATACAGCGTGGGCTTTCCAGTCACGTGTATAACTTGATTTTTATTTTTGGCAACTTTTATGAGCTTTTCCTGGAGTGGGTCACATATAGTATTTGTTTACCTGTGACCATTAAACAGTATGAATTTGATTGGTTGAGAGCCTGTCCTCAAGGGCAAGACATTCCGATCCCAGCAGGACCTTTCTCCAAGGCAGAGAGAAAAGGTCCTGGTCGCTCAAATTGGGGACTCATATTTGGGGGGCCATTCAAGTCAAAGAGCAGTTTTCCTGCAAAATTCCTGCAAGTCCTCTTTCCATTCAAAGTCAGGGCAATAAAGAGGCTCTGACATTTCCCTCCTAGCAGGCTCCCTTTTTCCAGAGGTAGAATGTCCGTTAAGTCCAAAAGTATGACCTTTTATTTCCCTCATTTGTGTGTTCACTGCAGAGGCCATTGGAGCAGTAGGTTCCTTCATGCTGAAAGCAAGTGAACTTCTTCAGTAAGTCCAACGTTGATTTCCGTCGCTCCACCGATGAAACATCCCCATCAATCTGAGACTCTTGGAGCAAAGAACAAAACCCTAATTCTTGTTTTGGAGTGATATACAAAAATGTTAATTAAGACTTAAGGCTTTGCATGGTGGGTGAATCAATATAGGAAGGTTTGCGGTGACACCATGTATCAGCGATACATGGTGTCACCGCAGCGATACATGGTGTCACCGCAACATATCAGCGATACATGGTGTCAACGCAAACCTTCCTATATTACAAAAATGTTGCAAACTGCTTACTGACTGAAATTACCAAAATGCCAATCTCAAAATTTAGTGAACCTGACGTTTCGATCCTAGCAGGACCTTTGAGCAAGGTTCTGCTAGGATCGAAACGTCAGGCCCACTAAATTTTGAGAATTCTTGTTTTGATGCAATCAAGTTGGATAAAAGAAGAAAAACAAATCTGGCTTTTTTCATGGCTTCAATTTAAAGGCTCAGGTGATGGAGCGGCAGGTATGTCAAACCCAGAGCCTTGGCTTCAAATCCAGACCCACTCAAGTTTTCTTTGCTTGTGTATAATAACGACCTCAGTATAGCACCTTTATAGTTGGAAAGAGTGGCTAAGCTTTCTAAGCAACAACTACATGTACTTCATTGGATGCAACAAGAAGTAGTGACAAAAGTGCTACAAAAGCTTATGGACTCTCTCTAAGTTATCGGTCGTTAAGTGCTGTCCTTACAATGTTGGTATTCTTCTGTTAAACTAACATGGCCGTCGTATCTTTACACATCTTTTTGAGTGTCAAAAATTCGGAGGGCCTGGCGTTTCGGTCCTAGCAGGACCTTTCTCATTCTGCCGTTGAGAAAGATGCTGCTGGGATCAAAAAGTCAGGCCCTCCGAATTTTTGATATTTCCATTTTAGTCATTTTAGTATTGTCGATTTAAATTTTTTTGCATATTCCTGTTATCTTTTCGATTGATAAATTATTTAAACAAAAATTGTCTTCTCTTTATAGATGTGTTCAAAGATACTAAACTGAAGTTACTACGGAGGTGTCACCTTTTCTCTTGGAATTCTTTTCAGGGTGATAGACACTAGTTTGAAAAACTTCAAGGCGTTCTTCCGATGGTTGTACGTGGTCATGATGAGGCTGTCAGAAGAACCAGTCCCCAGTGCACTGAACAAGGTAAGACAGAGACTTGCAGTCAATTGAAAAACAGCAGCAGCACAAACAACACCACTAACAGCAACAGCAAAAGTTCCTTTGTCAAAATTTGCAGAGACTCTGCAGCAAGGGTATCACAATAGATAATCGTGCATATGAAATGATTTTGCATTAGTGAGAATGTTTAGTGGGTAGAGAAAGGTCCTGCTAGGATCTGCTAGGATCGAAACGTCAGGCCCACTAAATTTTAAGATTTGCATTTTGGTAATTTTAGTCAGTAAGCAGTTTTGCAACATTTTTGTTTATCACTTTTAGTGAGAATGTTATTCAATGACGATTGTCTATTTTCAGCATCAAGTTAGTTCTGTATGCTGAGCGCTTCACCCCTTTGAGATTTACCGTTGAAATCACCTCTCCCCCTTAAGTTGGCCCGGTGACCCAAAGGTCAGATGTCAGAGGTTAAACCAATGTCCATATTTGGTATCCTCCTCCTCCTTTTGATTCAGGTGAGACAGCGAGACATCAATTTCATCTCAGACTTTCTGGCGGAGAATTTTGCCGAAGACATCAGTGTAAGTATCCCACGGTACTTTGAGGAAGACGCGATTGCAGATTTGGTTTTTTTTCCCAGGAGAGCTCTCAAAATCAGGCTCTCGAAATTTGTGAGATTCGTTGATTTGGGCCAGTGATGAAGTCAGTAAGCTGTTTGCAACTTGACGCATTGTTAAAAATAAAAACCTGTATGGCGGTCATGGGCACTGGAAAAATGCCCGCCGCAAAGTGGTTATTATTCAGTAGGGGTGGAGCAAATGCATGTCAGAAGCTTCTTTGGAAGCTGTTTCAATATGTAGACAGCCCTGGTTTTAAAATCACTTGATCATTTATTTTGATTTGTATTTGTCTGCTAAGGCATTTGTCCTTTGATTCCCCACAGGACCTTGGGGAGAGCGAGGGAGATGGCCAGGGCGAGGGGGCCAAGCGTTCAGGCTTCACTCTGGAACGCGTCGGCCAGTACCTGAGACGCCAGGACCTCCAGCACCCGCTGGCCGCCCCGGCGGCCGGTCTGTCGGCCTGGCCGGAGTGGCTGGCAGCCTGCCCGGCCCTGGCCGGCAGTCCGCTGCTCTTCCAGCACCAGCCGGCCAAGTCGCTGCTGCAGACATTTGATGCCATGGGTGAGGCCATCAGGGCAGCCCTGTGCCAGCCAGCGGTGAGTCTGAACACCCCCCTTCCATGGTCCAATATGAGAATGTCATTCTTTCTCTTCCTCTTCTTCCTCCTTCTCCTTTTCCTCCTCCTCGGCCTGCTCCTCCTTCTCCTCGTCTTCCTCCTTCTCCTTCTCCTCCTCCTCTTCTTCCTCCTCCTTCTCCTCCTCCTCGTCTTCCTCCTCCCCCTTCTCCTTCTCCTCAGCCTCCTCCTCCTCCTCCTCCTCCTCCTCCTCCTCCTCCTCCTCCTCCTCCTCCTCCTCCTCCTCCTTCTCCTCAGCCTCTTCCTCCTCCTCCTCCTCCTCCTCCTCCTCCTCCTCCTCCTCCTCCTCCTCCTCCTCCTCCTCCTCCTCCTCCTCCTCCTCCTCCTCCTCCTCCTCCTCCTCCTCCTCCTCCTCCTCCTCCTCCTCCTCCTCCTCCTCCTCCTCCTCCCCCTCCTCCTCCTCCTCCTCCTCCTTCTCAACCTCCTCCTCCTCGGCCTGCTCCTCCTCCTTCTCCTCTTCAGCCTCCTCCTCCTTCTCTTCTTCCTCCTCCTCGGCCTGCTCCTCCTCCTCTTCTTCCTCCTTCTCCTCCTCAGCCTCCTCCTCCTCCTCCTCAGCCTCCACTTCCTCTTCTTCCTCCTCTTCCTCCTCCTCCTCCTCCTCCTCCGCCTCCTCCTCAGCCTCCACTTCCTCTTCTTCCTCCTCTTCCTCCTCTTCCTCCTCCTCCTCATCCTCCTCCTTAGCCTCCACTTCCTCTTCTTCCTCCTCTTCCTCCTCCTCCTCAGCCTCCTCCTCCTCCTTTTTAAATTTAGTTCATTGCATTGATTATCTCTCTTCCTCAGACGGCCGTGGGCCAATCCATTAAGTGCAGTCACATGGTGGCGCTCTTCACCCACGACGACCAGATGCATGGCGAGCACAGCAAAGTCCACCCGCACGTCGCCGTCAATCAGTAAGTCTGTCACTGCACCCATCAGCCATGATTATGAGTTGGATCTAGTCTAAATAAGGTCTATTGTCAAAAAGATCATCGGTTGAGTGCCGGTTGAATTCATCCGACCGATAAAATTTCCCCCGGTAGAAAGCCGATTGTACTGGACTCTGGGGTGAAAAATACATGATGGCTATCCGGTGGAAACGACATCGGACGGGTCAAATCATCCGATACCCAACCGATGATCTTTTTGACAAGAGGCCTAAGAGTTAGACCTAGCCACTTTCCTGCTGACAGGACAGACATATCCCTATACCTGTGTACTGCAGTTTGGGCACAGGCATGATGGTCCGACTTTCTCTTAAGGCCCCCCCCAAAAAAAAGTTCTGCTCTCCGCTTACCTGACCGACCCTATTTCTAGCCTGCGACCCTAAATTTTTTATCGGGAAACAATGATGATAAAAATTCAATGTGTAATTGTGTTATTACTACCCTTAAGGCTTGATCACATGCAGATGCCTCCATGTGATTGCACACCAAAAAAATGGGCAAAAACAAAATTCCCTACCTACCTACCCTATTTTGAAATGCCATGTAATCGGAAGCAGAACTATTTTTTTGGTTGACCTAAAGATTGTCCTTGTTTCGTTGTTTGAATACATGTATTTTTAGTGGATACCTTTCGCTGGTTTTTACAGCATTTAATGCGGCTTTGATCATCTCGGTGGGATGGGCACACTATAATTTCCAAATAATTCATTATTATTCCCCGCGATGCAGTAGAAAGCCTTTCATTTGGTAAAGGGATTCCCTTGTCTCAATGAAACTTGGACACATTCGTGTGCGACTGACACGTCAAAGTCAGAATTACGCCTCGGTTGCAAACTTGATACCTATAGTCTGTTCACTGTTAGTGTAAGGAGAGCTCAGACATATATTATAGCACCAGTCTGGACTTTGTGCTGATGTTCATGTGGCAGTGCGGAATTTGGCGCCACTCTTCAGTTACAGGCTGGAACGACTCCTGATAGGGCCAGCTGCGGGGTAACTGGAGAAGGAAGGCATTGCATAGCTTTTTTTATACGGTCATGGTTGAGCTCGGCTTTTAAATTTCAGCCTTAAAATGTAAACCAAGACAGCATTAATATCAAAAAAAAAAAAAAAAATGTCAGAGGAGTGGATAATTTTTAATGTGTTCTCGGCCTTTGGGTAACAATAGTAGTCAGCTACATGCGACACAAACATGGTTGCCGTTGGCTTGCACTATTAAGACTCTCACAGAGTTTGCCATTGCTGTAGCCCGAGGGTTATGATTGATGCCCGGAGACCCATGTTTCTGTCAGAGCTGGAGTAAAAGCCGCAACATATCTATAGGCAGCATGAGATTGACCGGGTTTGTGTCTTTGTGTCTCTCGTCCTCAGACATGCCTTGTCCGAGAGCTTGTACGTTCACACTGTGTTCATGATGCAGCCGGCACCCACGGAGGTCATCTACCTGGTCCGACAGCCAAGCCACCAGCTGGGGTAGGTGGTCACTCAGTGCGGCCAGAATCCAAACAGGCATTGCTGACCATGGCTTGCCATCCTACATGTAGGCCAACTTCAATACAGATTTCAGATTTTGCTTGTAGCGCCACATACAAATCATCTCTTGCAAAGACGGAGTCAATATTTTCAAATGATGTCCTGTATTGGTAATAAGATTTTTTTAGCAATCCCAAAAAATGTTGCAAACTGCTTGCTGGCTAAAATGACTAAAATTGAAAAACTGCCCAGCCGGACCTTTGTCAAGGCATAGTGCCTTCCTCCTTGAGAAAGTTCCACCTATGATGGATAACTCAAGGCCCTTTGTGTTTTGAAGCATTTTTGGTATATTTAGCATTACAAGCTCCAAATTCCTGGTTTCAAGGACTTCCTGGCCTTGTATTCCAGGTCTTCCTGGCCTTGGTTCCCAGGGCTTCCTGGCCTTGGTTCCCAGGGCTTCCTGGCCTTGGTTCCCAGGGCTTCCTGGCCTTGGTTCCCAGGGCTTCCCGGCCTTGGTTCCCATGGCTTCCTGGCCTTGGTACCCAGGGCTTCCTGGCCTTGATACCCAGGGCTTCCTGGCCTTGGTTCCCAGGGCTTCCTGGCCTTGGTTCCCAGGGCTTCCTGGCCTTGGTTCCCAGGGCTTCCTGGCCTTGGTTCCCAGGGCTTCCTGGCCTTGGTTCCCATGGCTTCCTGGCCTTGGTACCCAGGGCTTCCTGGCCTTGGTTCCCAGGTTTGTAAAGAGGATGGTGTTTTCCCATTCAGTGACGCTGCCTCTCTGGTGACCCGTGGAACAAAAAATGCCAGAAACATTTTAGGACCACTTCCCGTGTTCTTTGCTATATTCCATAGTGGGTTTTAGCCGGTTTAACCATAAAGCAAGGACCTTGCAATATGCATTGGCTACGATTGGTTAATATAGCAGGCCATAAGATCAGAGCGGTGCTAGCAAGGGTAATGAGACTAGGGACGCTTTGCAGCTCCCATGGTGTTGCAAGAACATGTTTTCGTGCCTCTGGGCACTCGTCAGTTGCAGTAGTGATTTTGGCAGATCCGTTCATCTCGGTTTTTGTTGTGCCGTTTGGATTGGGTTTGAGTGACCGGTTAGGTTGGTTATTGGGTGACTTGCTCCTCTAGTAAGGAGAGCAGCGTGTCCAGGGTTTCATCTGGTTCCTCAACGAAACCAGAATCGTCTGGGACGGGGGTTTGTTTAGGCAAGGGGAGTTTTGCCCGTATTATCGTTTCCCGTATATTTTTGGCTTTTTTGTAAGCAATGAGGGGTGGGTTTGGGAATATCTCCCTGAGTTTTTCATTGCTTTGGATGTGCCGCCAATACTTATTGATTGCTCGTCGCAAGTCACGGTGGTTAACCGCTGGGTTGTAGGTGGTGCTGAACACCAGGGGTGGTTTGGTTGTTGGGGTTTTGGTAAGGGGTTTGTGAACCAACTGGGATCGGTTTTCGGGAGATACTTTGCTTGTGTTAAGCTCGATCTCGGGTTGTGTATAGCCTCTGTCAAGTAATTTTTCCGTGAATGTCTGGACCGTGTTTTCAAAGTCTTCCCGATTGTTTGTATTCCTTGCATATCGGAGACATTCTCCGTATATGAATGCGTTGAATACATGTGGGGGGTGGGAAGAGTTTCTATGTAGGTATTGGAAGGTTTCCGTGGGTTTTCTGTAGACTTTGGTGTCCAGTATACCCGTTGATCGGAAACGATCACCTTTGAAAATGGTTAGGTCCAGGTAGTTTACGGAGGTTGTGGAGGCTTCGTAGGTGAATTTTAGAGTGGGGTGCATACGGTTCATTTGGTTGATGAGGTTTTGGAAGTCCTCAAGAACGCCGTCGTAGATGACAAGGATGTCATCTCTATATCGCCACCAGGTCAGGATGTGTTCTGCTTCTCTCAAGATTTTCTGTTCGAAATCGTGGAGGGTGATATCACAGATCTCAGGGCTTGCTGTTGAGCCCATTGCACAACCGATTTGCTGGAGGAAGAATTTGTTCCCGAATTGGAAACAGTTTCTTCCGAGGATGAGTTCCAGGAGTTCTCGGATGTAATTGAGAGGTGGTTTTGTGATACCATAGGAGTAATTGGTTCGGTCGAGGGCTTTGCACACGCATTGGATGGCCTCTTCTTGATGGATATTAGTATACATAGATACCACATCGATGCTCGTAATCAGAATATTTTGGGGAAAGGTTTTCTCTTCTAGTTTTCACAAAATATCCGTCGTGTCACGGACATAGGTTGGTTGTGCGGTAACTATGGGCAAGAGAAAGTGATCAATATATTCTGATATTTTGGCCGTTGGACTTGAGCAACCACTTATGATTGGTCTCCCGACAAAGGGTTGCCCGTTTGGGGGCTGTTTGTGTATTTTCGGTAGAAAATACATTGTCGGGCAGGTACAGTGGTATTTCAAGGGGTCCAGATAGGTCAGTGTGTGAGCATCAATATAATTCTGGTTGTACATTTTAGTCAGGGTGTAATGGACCATGCTGATGGTCGCAGGGGTAATATCCTGACTTAGTTCCATGTAATGTTGGGATTCAAGGTGCTTGTATCCAACTTGCAAATAATCGGATAGATTCGTTATGCAAATTCCTCTCCCTTTGTCATAGGGTTTGATGACGATTTCGGGGTTGTTTTTGAGGTTGCGGAGAGCAGAGGTTTCTAACCTGGTTATATTCAGTTTCCGATTTCTCAGACGAATATGGGCTAGTTCGGCTTTCGTGGCTTCCAAATAGTTGTTGAGCGTATTGCTCGGTGTGGTTTTTGGATGCCAGTTAGAGGAGGGTTTGAACGGGTGGTTCAGAGTAGGTTTATGGTGCATGATATATGCGGTTCTCATTCGTTTTTCGAATGTGGTTATGTCTCTCAATAGAGTTGTCCTGGTTGGTTTAGACGGAGTTGGAACATAACTTAAACCTTTTCCTAATGCAATTTTCTCAATTGGAGGAAGAGTTACATTGGATAGGTTTGTTATGTATTTGTCACTTTTCTCCGCTAAGGTAGTCAGTAGACTGGTTGATATTGCTCTGGGGTTGGAGCTGTGGCGGGAGGGGATGCTTTTTTTGGCTGAGTATTGTTTGTAAAGAGGATGGTGTTTTCCCATTCAGTGACGCTGCCTCTCTGGTGACCCGTGGAACAAAAAATGGTTCCCAGGGCTTCCTGGCCTTGGTTCCCAGGGCCTCCTAGCCTTGGTTCCCAGGGCTTCCTGGCCTTGGTTCCCACTTCCCAGGACTTCCTGGCCTTGGTACCCAGGGCTTCATGGCCTTGGTTCCCAGGGCTTCCTGGCCTTGCTTCCCAGGGCTTTCTGGCCATGCTTCCAAGGGCTTCCTGGCCTTGGTTCCCAGGGCTTCCTGGCCTTGGTTCCCATGGCTTCCTGGCCTTGGTTCCCAGGGCTTCCTGGCCTTGGCTCCCAGGGCTTCCTGGCCTTGGTTCCCAGGGCTTCCTGGCCTTGGTACCCAGGGCTTCCTGGCCTTGGCTCCCAGGGCTTCCTGGCCTTGCTACCCATGGCTTCCTGGCCTTGGCTCCCAGGGCTTCCTGGCCTTGGTTCCCAGGGCTTCCTGGCCTTGGTACCCAGGGCTTCCTGGCCATGGTTCCCAGGGCTTCCTGGTCTTGCTTCCCAGGGCTTCCTGGCCTTGGTTCCCAGGGCTTCATGGCCTTGGTTCCCAGGGCTTCCTGGCCTTGCTTCCCAGGGCTTTCTGGCCATGCTTCCCAGGGCTTCCTGGCCTTGGTTCCCAGGGCTTCCTGGCCTTGGTTCCCATGGCTTCCTGGCCTTGGTTCCCAGGGCTTCCTGGCCTTGGCTCCCAGGGCTTCATGGCCTTGGTTCCCAGGGCTTCCTGGCCTTGGTACCCAGGGCTTCCTGGCCTTGGCTCCCAGGGCTTCCTGGCCTTGCTACCCATGGCTTCCTGGCCTTGGCTCCCAGGGCTTCCTGGCCTTGGTTCCCAGGGCTTCCTGGCCTTGGTACCCAGGGCTTCCTGGCCTTGGTTCCCAGGGCTTCATGGCCTTGGTTCCCAGGGCTTCCTGGCCTTGCTTCCCAGGGCTTTCTGGCCATGCTTCCCAGGGCTTCCTGGCCTTGGTTCCCAGGGCTTCCTGGCCTTGGTTCCCATGGCTTCCTGGCCTTGGTTCCCAGGGCTTCCTGGCCTTGGCTCCCAGGGCTTCATGGCCTTGGTTCCCAGGGCTTCCTGGCCTTGGTACTCAGGGCTTCCTGGCCTTGGCTCCCAGGGCTTCCTGGCCTTGCTACCCATGGCTTCCTGGCCTTGGCTCCCAGGGCTTCCTGGCCTTGGTTCCCAGGGCTTCCTGGCCTTGGTACCCAGGGCTTCCTGGCCATGGTTCCCAGGGCTTCCTGGCCTTGCTTCCCAGGGCTTCCTGGCCTTGGTTCCCAGGGCTTCCTGGCCGTGCTTCCCAGGGCTTCCTGGCCATGCTTCCCAGGGCTTCCTGGCCTTGGTTCCCAGGGCTTCCTGGCCATGCTTCCCAGGGCTTCCTGGCCTTAGTTCCCAGGGCTTCTTTGCCTTGTTTCCCATGGCTTCCTGGCCTTGGGTCCCAGGTCTTACTGGCCTTGAATCCCAGGGCTTCCTGGCCTTGGTTCCCAGGGCTTCCTTGCCATGCTTCCCAGGGCTTCCTGGCCTTGGTTCCCAGGGCTTCCTGGCCAAGGTTCCCAGGGCTCCTTGGGCGCCCTTGGCTCACCGGGCTCCTCAGTTTGTACATTTCTGTATCTGGGTTTCTTGGCAGGGTTCAGCCATTGGCCGAGGCAATTTGTCTGCACTTCTCCATGCTTGGGGCTGCGGAGCTGAATGACAGCACAACATCTCAACATACTGCGAGGTAAAAGTAAAAACCTGGAAAGGTTTATGACTTATACTTTCTACCAATCTCAAGTGGGGAGGGCATTTAGATCTTTTGCAGTAAAAGGTTCGTGATCAAGAGTCGTATTAATGTGAAAATGTTTATTATAATACTTTTTTAATGTGTGTGATAATGATCAAGGTTAAATTTCTTTTCATAAAACTTATTGATGAATCTTTGATTCATAATGCCCTATACAAATACAGTTTATTGTTATTTTTATTATTATAATCAAACAAGTAAAAGAAAAGGGAAAATAATTTTATGTAAATTGCAATCTGTTTCTAAACGATTTTTGAAAATAGAAAGTATTTTTTGGCTGAATGGGGACTTGAGTTTGAGACTTCTGCATTATTATACCAGCATTATTCCAAAGTTAATGAAACCCAGAGAAAATGTTGGCTTATCTGATTGGGTGTTCAAACAACCTACAGTTACCTATGTGCTACTCACCTACGAGTTTCATAAAGAGGGAAAAATTGTGGAATTCAGTGGTTGAATTTGCATTCCTGCAACCTGCCATGTTTTTGAAGGGGCCGCCAATCATTGCAAGGGGTGTGACATCACAACGGAAAACTCCCGTATGGGCCCGGACGGATGTACCCCCTACTATACTGTGTGCAGTTTGTATACACTCGCAAGCTGAACGATGGTGTACTGCCAGGCTTCTGGATGTCAAAATGTCAGCGGGAAAAAGCTAGGGAAATCTCTCCATGTAGTTCCCAACAAGGACAAGAGACCTGAGTTGTTTAGGAAGTGGGCTGATGGGCTAATTTTGTGAACAGAATACTTGCGTTAAAAACTTTGGTTGGTTCCTGTTCCCAGATGCAGCCAGCATGAGATTCTGGACGCAGCGTTCTTTGATGACCAGACGCTGTCCGTCCTACTCCAGGAGCACTGGACAGGACCGGAGAGTGTATCGGTCATCTGTCAGGTGCCTCTAGCCGCCCTCACTGACCACCCCTTCACCCCTCTCCTGCCTGGCGACCTTCCCTTGGACCAACAGCCTCACGTGTAAGACTGCTTACGGGCCACGCTGCCCATAAACCTACTAAAACAAGGCTTCTCTTGGCAAGCTGTGAAGCTAAGCGAGCCTAGGTGTATGTAATTGTACTGTCTGTCCTGTCTTTCTGTCTGTCTGTTCTGCTCTCCCAATAGGAAACATAATGTCAATCCTTTTGTTATGCAAACACCTTTTTAGGGTTGACTAGTCTGAAAGTAGAGTATATAAGTATCCACCACATTTTTAAATGGCTGCTGTACACTTTAATAACCTAACTATAGTAGAAGTATCTCAATTTAAGAAAAAAGAAATTGAGGTTCTGATTTCTCACATTGAAATTCCCTGTATGGAGATTCCTCTGCTGGAATCATCACCTCTGGCCGCCCTCTCACTTTCTTCCTCTGTTTTTGTTTTCTCCCACAGGAGCAAGGTCGATGCTGGTCCCTACGTCAGCCACTGCCGACGGCTGGAAAACATTAGGGCCAGTATCTTTGCTGTCAGTGGCTCAAGGAAGGTGGCATGTGTGGTGAGTAGTATGACCGCAAATGAGACACACACAGTACATCACACAACTAGGATCCTGTGCAGCATCCCTTGTTCCCGCCTTTACAGCTCCCGCCTTCACCCTTCACTGAGCTAATCCCCTCACCAGGATCCCTCTCCTCAATACATAAGCCCCACTCCCAGTTGGAATCCAGCAGTCTCCTGAAGACGAACAGAGTACACTGTTCGAAACGTCGAGTTCCTCCGGTTTTTTTCAGAACCACACTTACTCACAAAAGAGAATTTACACGGCATCACCGCAAACCTATTTATCCTAGTATTACCGCAGCCGGTAGCAACCAGCTAACTCTACAAGAGCAACCAGCTGAAAACTGGAGGATTATGCTTAGATATTTCACTCTGGGACCGGTTGTACGGGGATTTTTTTTAAGCCAGTTTAAAAAAACCTTGATTACACTGTTTCCAGTTTTGCCACTGAAGAGCTGATAGGTACTGTAAGAAGTGTTGTCAGAGACACAGCTACTGGCTCTTCTCAGAGCCACACTGAAGAGATGTGGTGTCACGATAAACCTCTGATATTATTTTACTCAGCTCTTCCTTGTGATGTTTCTCTCCCTTCGTAGCTCTTCTCCAACCATCGGCGGGTGCGACTCTTTGACCTGGACGCAGAGGATGACGGAGAGGAGGAGAGCATGTCAGAGAGGAGCCTACTGGGGCCAGGCAATGCTGTGGTCTCCTCTGAGGAGCTCCTACACGATGACAGAGACAGTAACAAAGAGAACATTCAATCACCACGGTGACCCATTGATCACCACAGTGACAGTAACCATTGATGACCACAGTGACAGTAACCATTGATCACCACAGTAAAAGTAGCCATTGATCACCACAGTGACAGTAGCCATTGATCACCACAGTGACAGTAGCCATTGATCACCACAGTGACAGTAGCCATTGATCACCACAGTGACAGCAGCCATTGATCACCACAGTGACAGTAGCCATTGATCACCACAGTGACGGTAGCCATTGATCACCACAGTGACAGTAGCCATTGATCACCACAGTGACGGTAGCCATTGATCACCACAGTGACAGTAGCCATTGATCACCACAGTGACAGTAACCATTGATTACCACAGTGACAGTAGCCATTGATCACCACAGTGACGGTAGCCATTGATCACTACAGTGACAGTAGCCATTGATCACCACAGTGACAGTAACCATTGATCACCACAGTGACAGTAGCCATTGATCATCACAGTGACAGTAGCCATTGATCACCACAGTGACAGTAGCCATTGATCACCACAGTGACGGTAGCCATTGATCACCACAGTGACAGTAGCCATTGATCACCACAGTGACGGTAGCCATTGATCACCACAGTGACAGTAGCCATTGATCACCACAGTGACAGTAACCATTGATTACCACAGTGACAGTAGCCATTGATCACCACAGTGACGGTAGCCATTGATCACTACAGTGACAGTAGCCATTGATCACCACAGTGACAGTAACCATTGATCACCACAGTGACAGTAGCCATTGATCATCACAGTGACAGTAGCCATTGATCACCACAGTGACAGTAGCCATTGATCACCACAGTGACAGTAGCCATTGATCACCACAGTGACAGTAACCGTCGATCTCAAGAGGGACCCAAATATCACCACAGAGGCCCAATGATCACCATGGTGACCCATCAATTGGCCGGGTGACCCAGTTTGTCGTCAATGTGACCCAAATAATACCATGATCAGTGATCATGGTGGTGACTGAAAGCACCGACCCAATGATCACCACAGTGACGTAGTGGTCACGATGGTGAAACTGTGATCGCCATGGTGAGTAGTTGATCCCCACTGTGACCTAAAAATCAGCAGGGTGACCTATTGATTATCAACATTATGACCCATTGATCACCATGGTGACCTGATGATCACCACTGTGACATGATCATCTACATGTTCATGTATAGTCGATAGTGCTGTTGGTCAGATCCTGATTGCATTATTAATTTGAATGGGTTGACGGCTTGTAAGGTTTAAGGAGACTCGTTCACTACCCCTGAAGAAAATTCAATCCATAAATGCTATAAAATATCCCAGAGTCCATGAGTTACTCAATGTGTCTGAAGGATTCAGTTCCAACAAACCTTGACAGCATGGTGAAACAGTGGAGTGTATATATGTATATATGCTAAATGGTTTATAAATTCTGTAAACTGTATTCAGATGACTGTTAAAAATATTATATGAAAACCATGTGATGCAATGACATCTCATTGACTTTTTGTGTCTTATTTCACCTTAAAAACAAATTGTAATCATTTGTGTTAACTATGTGATGATATCAAATTAAGGCTCTGTCTGGCTCCTATAGGCTCTGCCAGGCTCCTGTACTTAGGTATAGATTCTGCTGGGCTGCTATTGGTTCTGCTGGGCTCCTACAGACTGTCGGGCTGCTATAGGCTCTGCCGGGCTCCTATAGGTTCTGCTGGGCTCCTGTACTTAGGTATAGGTTCTGCTGGGCTCCTATAGGGTCTGCTGGACTCATATAGACTGTATGGCTGCTATAGGCTCTGCTGGGCTTCTATAGGTTCTGCTGGGCTCCTATATGCTCTGCCGGGCTCCTATAGACTGCCGGGCTGCTATAGGCTTTGCCGGGCTCCTATAGGCTCTACCGGGCTCCTATAGGTTCTGCTGGGCTCCTATAGGCTATGCTGGGCTCCTATAGGTTCTGCTGGGCTGCTATAGGGTCTGCCGGGCTCCTATAGGTTCTGCTGGGCTGCTATAGGCTCTGCTGGGCTCCTATAGGTTCTGCCGGGCTCCTGTACTTAGGTATAGGTTCTGCTGGGCTCCTTATAGGGTCTGCTGGGCTCCTATAGACTGTCGGGCTGCTATAGGCTCTGCTGTGCTTCTATATGCTCTGCCGGGCTCCTATAGACTGCCGGGCTGCTATAGGCTATGCCGGGCTCCTATAGGCTCTACCGGGCTCCTATAGGTTCTGCTGGGCTCCTATAGGCTCTGCCGGGCTCCTATAGACTGCCGGGCTGCTATAGGCTCTGCTGGGCTGCTATAGGCTCTGCCGGGCTCCTATAGGTTCTGCTTGGCTCCTACAGACTGTCGGGCTCCTATAGACTGCCAGGCTGCTATAGGCTCTGCTTGGCTCCTATAGGCTCTGCTGGGCTGCTATAGGCTCTGCTGGGCTGCTATAGGCTCTGCCGGGCTCCTATAGGTTCTGCTTGGCTCCTACAGACTGTCGGGCTCCTATAGACTGCCAGGCTGCTATAGGCTCTGCTTGGCTCCTATAGGCTCTGCTGGGCTGCTATAGGCTCTGCTGGGCTGCTATAGGCTCTGCCGGGCTCCTATAGGTTCTGCTTGGCTCCTACAGACTGTCGGGCTCCTACAAACTGCCGGGCTGCTATAGGATCTGCTGGGCTGCTATAGGATCAGCTGGGCTCCTATAGGCTCTGCTGGGCTGCTATAGGCTCTGCTGGGCTCCCATACATTCATATAGGCTCTGCAGGTTCGTATAGGTTCTTGGCTCCAAGAGGCTCTTCGGCCACCTTTGGGCTAAGCTGTGCTTCAAGTGGCTTGGGAAAGACTCGGGAAACTCTTCGGGAGACATTTATGTGCAATGTAAAACACATTTCCGAACGGAGCACTATCGTGGATTTCTGGGGCCAAAAACTACCAAACAGACAAGGCCATTTTTGTTTCAATTTTCACCCAATTTATGTCTGGATATTTACTTATAAAAGGCTCAGGAGACTGCTCAGGTCCCATAGAATGTTTAGGCACATCATCTATGAAAAAGTTAGATTTCCAGAGACCGAAATTGCAATTGCAAATTATTTTATAAATATTTTATTTTTCCAATTTATGAAGAAAGAAAAAAATTCAAATGTTTTAACTTTTTGAAATTTATTTTATCAGAATAAATTGAAAATGTATCGGGAGACTCCCAGGCGCCTGTAGACCCAATTTCTGTTAACATGAAGTCATCCAGGACAAACTTTGGTTTCTCTGGTATTTTTTTTACCCAAAGATTATGTTTTCAGATCGGTTTTCTAGAACACATTTCTGTAAAAATACCATCACTTCAGTCATCCAGGAAAAAGTTTGTTTTCTCCGGTCCAAAAATGGCAAAAATGGCCAAACATTTAATTTTTTACCCACAAATTATGTTTTCAGGTCGGCTTGAAATTGGTTCTGTAGACTCCTGGGTATCCCTAGAACACATTTCTGCAAATAATATCATTACTTAAGTCATCCAGGAAAAAGTTTGTTTTTTCCGGTCCAAAAATGGCAGAGCTAACCCCTTGTCAAATTTCATTTTTTGACCCCAAAATTAATGTTTTCAGATCGGCTTGAAATTGGTTCTGTAGACTCCCGGGGATCCCTGGAACACATTTCTGCAAAAATTTCATCACTTAAGTTATCCAGGAAAAGTTTGGTTTCTCCGATCCAAAAATGGCAAAATTGGCAACCCCTTGTCAAATTTAATTTTTTGACCCCAAAATTAATGTTTTCACATCGGCTTGAAATTTGTTCTGTATGCTCCCGGGGATCTGTAGAACACATTTCTGCAAAAATATCATCACTTAAGTTATCTAGGAAAAAGTTTGGTTTCTTCGGTCACTTCTCGTTCTGTGATTCACAGAAACACAGACACAAAACAAGCAAAATAATAAGATATGTTTCAAACCACGTCGAAGGCAAGTTGACAATTAAGGAAGGCCACTATCCAAAGGCTGGATAGCTCGGATGGAAAGGCACTGGTATGTTAATCCAGAGGTCTCGGGTTCAAGTCCTGGTCCAGTCAAAGTTTTTATATAGTTTATATATTGTTTGTACTTATATATTTTCTTTTAACTTTCAATACGATGCTTTATATATTAGTTCCAAGTTTGATAAGTAAGAAGGACGAGTTGGTGTAGCGGATACACTCTCTAAATTCCAACTTGGTGACCCGAGTTCGAGTCCTGGCGAAGTCAGGGCCCTTGTTCGAGTTTAAAATGAAATAAATAAACTCTTTTAACTTTTTTTTCGACATCTAACCCGTTTTAAAAAGGGTAAAATTCCATTTTATTTTATTTTATCTAGTGGGGTAGAGGGGGCGCCACAGGTCTCCGAACCGCCGCGGGTTGGTGATCTGGGGAGTCCAGGGATACTGGAGAGGTCGGGTGATCTGGGGGGCCGGTTGATCTGGGGAGGCCTGAGTTTCTGGGAAGACCTGCATCCACCCGGGATCGAACCCTCGGCCTTGAGGTTCCCAGTCGAGCCACTGAACCTCTAGCCTCATGAGTCCCCCCCACCCACCCTTAAAAAACCTATCTATTTAAACCTTTGGTTACCTTAATAGAATTAAAAAACAATAAATTCAAGACTCGACTTCCATGGGGATCGAACCTGCAACCTTGAGGTTACACACCCTGGGACACCCACGACACTCCATGCGCACCAGTTGACTTTTGGTCGAAATTTCAGATACTTATAGGTTGGGTTTGTACTTGGTAATTTGAAGAAGAAAAATGTTACGTTACATCCCTAGGAATCGAACCTGCAACCTAGAGGTTGCAGACCCTGGGACACCCACGACACGCCATGCGCACCAGTTGACTTTTGGTCGAAATTTCATATACTTATAGGTTGGGTTTGTACTTGGTAATTTGAAGAAGAAAAATGTTACGTTACATCCCTAGGAATCGAACCTGCAACCTATAGGTTGCAGACCCTGGGACACCCACGACACGCCATGCGCACCAGTTGACTTTTGGTCGAAATTTCAGATACTTATAGGTTGGGTTTGTACTTGGTAATTTGAAAAAGAAAAATGTTACGTTACATCCCTGGGAATCGAACCTGCAAACTAGAGATTGCAGACCCTGGGACATCACGACACGCCATGCGCACCAGTTGACTTTTGGTCGAAATTTCAGATACTTATAGGTTGAGTTTATACTTGGTAGTTTAAAGAAGAAAAATCTACTGTTACATCCCAGGGGATAGAACCTGCAACCTTGAGGTTGCAGACCCTAGGACATCACGACACGCCATGCGCACCAGTTGATTTTTCGTTCGAATTTCAGATACTTGTATGTTGGGTTTGTACTTGCGTAGGTTACTCTTACATCTCAAGGGGATCGGCAAAGTCGGCAACTGGAAGAACGCTGACGCAGAGAGCCCCCTTTGGATTCAAGGCACGGGTCTTGTTTCGGACTGTGAAGCGACACTGGACCGGAGAAACCAAACGTTTTCCTGGATGACTTAAGTGACGATATTTTTTGCCGAAATGTGTTCTAGGGATCCCCTGGAGTCTACAGAACTAATTTCAAGCCGATCTGAAATCATTATTATTGTGGTCAAAAAATGAAATTTTGACAAGGGGTTAGCCTTGCCATTTTTGCCAATTTGGACCTGAGAAACCAAACTTTTTCCTGGATAACTTAAGAGGTGATATTTTTGCATAAATGTGTTCCAGGGATCCCCGGGAGTCTACAGAACCAATTTCAAGCCTATCTGAAAACATTAATTTTGGGGTCAAAAAATGAAATTTGACAAGGGGTTAGCCCTGCCATTTTTGGACCGGAAAAAAACAATTTTTTTCCTGGATGACTTAAGTGATGATTTTTTTTTACTGAAATGTACTCTAGACATCCCCGGGAGTCTACAGAACCAATTTCAAGCCGATCTGAAAACATTAATTTTGGGGTCAAAAAAATGAAATTTTGACAAGGGGTTAGCCTTGCCATTTTTGGACCGGAGAAACCAAACTTTTTCCTGGATGACTTAAGTGATGATATTTTGGGAGAAATGTGTTCCAGGGATCCCCGGGAGTCTACAGAATCAAATACTTTTTCTAGGCACAGAACATTGTAAAAAGTCTAATAATTTTATTTGCAGTAAAATGGCTATGCTAACTCCCTCGTCACTTTTAATTTTTTTACCCAAAATTGATGTCTTCATATTTGTTTCGAAAAGGTTCAGCAGATTCATCAGGGCCCGAAGTACACATTCCCAGGCACAGATCATCTTTAATGGTAAAGCATTTCGGCAAATAATTATTTCGGGGACAAAAATGGCCAAAATAGGAACGAGCACCCCTTGTCATGTTTTCAATTCATGTTCCAAATCCTATTTTCTGTGCTACCGGCATCCACTGGGTAGTCTGCTGGATCCACGGCCTCACGGGAGGCTACTGGCCTTCCAAATTAAATGAAACAAGTCGTCCCAGATCATGCAGAGAAGCTCTTAGGAGTACACAAGTTGCTGAACTGTGTATATGTGACCCGGCACAACGACATGAGGAATATCCCATCCCGGGTTTGAGAATGAAAAAACAAAAAATGAAAAAATACAGAGGACTCGCTTCGACCACTTCCTGTCCAACGCCGCCTCGCCTCGATCCGTGCACTCGCGTGCCAGTGACGTGTCGCGCGTCTCTCATGAATAGTCATCCGTCATGAATATTCATCATCCCTGCTACCTTTATACACACCCTGTACGAGTTGTGTAATTAGTGTTGGTTCGTAATGTATACATATGTGACCCGGCACAACGACATGAGGAATATCCCACCAAAACACTTTTTGAGTAAACAACGCCTGAAGTTAAAGTATCTTCACAATTCGATTACAAATAAATTTTCTTTTTTGTGTGTATTTTCAGAAATTTTAAATATTAGAGGATATTATATTTTGATATCATTTGAAAGCTAATGGTATACTCTTTCACATCAAATCTCAAAATCTCAAAAGTGGGGTTATTCCTCATTATGCTGTGCCGGGTCACATATAGGGCGGAAATGACCCCTGTGGCATTAAGCAGGAAGGCCGTGTACCCTTGAAAATAGTACAGCGCCATCTGTTGACAACATTTCGATTCATCCGTTTCTGACATTGTATAAGTATTGTTGAATGACAACCTGAAAACCATTTTAAAATCCTATTTACAAAATGATTGATTGTTGGGGCGGAATTAATAGCTAGTTAGCCCTTGCGTCGTCTTCAGAGAATCGCTAATTAACGTTTTATATTTTTGTTATGATATATAAATGAATAAAAGATGTGTACGTATATTAACGACTACTAAATTTCAGTGGCATCGACCAATATGTGGCTATTTTTTCACCAGACAGACCATTCTAGGAAACAACCATTCCGGGAAAACCCGAGGGCAGCAGAAATCGTTTCGTCAAAAGCAAGCCGAGGTAACTGGAGACGTAATCAACATATATCACCTGTCAGCTAATTAACTGTCAGTGAGCGATAAATACTTGGTCCATCTCCGAGACAGGGGTGCGAGATATTACGAGAATACCAACTGGTGGCCTTTGAAACCAGGAGACGCATTCTGTTGACGTCTATAGATTCTGCCTCCAGACGCCGCTGAGATTAATCTGCCAGTAGGGCCGATGAATATGAAGGCGGTATTGTGTCCGTCAAAGTGACTGGATCGGTGTGTTTTATTGGCTGTAGTCCTTGGGTTGTTTTCCCCGTTCTTTATTTAATTTCGTTCATCCAAATTAAGGACAGCCAGTTGGCACGGGAATGATTGCTGAAATACAAGACTCTCCATCTTTCCATCGAGGCCTCCCCCCCACCGCAAAAAAAAAAAAAAAAAATAACGTCAAGGCGCATGCGCCGGACGTCGGGCAAGCTGCTGTTACCATGGAGATGAGACCGATGGTCAATATCAATCATCGATGTGCTCTTCTTTTTTCTCCACTTTTCATCCATACGGAATCGGGGCTAGTATGTTGGGGTTATCATCTTCCCAGAGTTTTGCCTGATTTTTCTTCTCTTTTCTTACCAGCCCCCCCCCTTGCCCCACCCCGGACAAGGGGGCAACAAAATGAAGTCTTGGCAAAACTAGGACCGTAACAATCGCCCCAATTCCTCCTCCGGATCTCTTTCTAATGCACGTTCAATCAATGCATGGCCATACCGGAATCAATGCCGATCTATCTATACGTGTTTACCGACTAAACCCATTCCTCAAAACCCGATCGCTGTTAATCTCCATGGGACGCCGTGCAGTCTGTCTGCGAATGATTCCATTGGCTCGGAAAACTGTTCATTATGACGATTTAATGTTCTGCACCCCGACATGTTTGGCTATCAGAAATCATGCTGAAAATGACTGACTGACTGACTGACTGACTGACTGACTGACTGACTGCCTGCCTGACTGACTGACTGACTGGCTGACTGACTGACTGCCTGACTGACTGACTGCCTGCCTGCCTGCCTGACTGACTGACTGACTGACTGACTGACTGACTGACTGCCTGACTGATTGACTGACTGACTGACTGACTGACTGACTGACTGATTGACTGACTGACTGACTGACTGTGACTGACTGACTGCCTGACTGACTAACTGACTCACAAACTGACTGACTGCCTGACTGACTAACTGACTCACAAACTGACTGACTGACTAACGAACGTACGGATTGACGGACGGACGAATGAACGGATGAATGAATGGGTGAATTGATAAATAATCATAAAGCAGTATTCAACTGACGAAATGCTACACATGTATTAACAATGTGTTTTCAGTCTGCGAGAAAATTGCTGGCTGCAATACAAAGTCAAGAGTTAATGGAGTCATTGAGCCTCGGAATAGCTGTCCCACGAAGTCCTCGGCTAGTTGAAGGAATGTAGACAGAGAGGCACATCAAGGGACACTGTAATCAAATATTGTCAATGTAACCACGTACTGATGCAACTCCACTTCAAACAAAAAGCCGAGGTCCGCGTCCCAGTTTAAATTACTTGGCCTCAGCCTCCAAGCACGCACAGGACTTGCACGGAAAGACATCGGTGCCACCACTGGCCGGAGACGGCTTTCCGTAGGAACGCGCGCCATTCGCAGCCAGAGCCAGGATAATCCTTCCTCTGGATACGACTGAGGAGTAAGGACCGATGTCTATGAATGACCGTATACCGGTATAGGCCTCATGCCATGACCGTCTTGATGACCCCCCGTGTAATGAAAATTCCAGAAGTAATTTCACCAAACGAATGGGAAATGACCAAATTAATGATGGGAATTTGAGCGGGACTCGGGACAGATCAATTTTCTTTGAGTAACACAGAAGGCCTGGGCAATGGAGGTCTCGTTCCAATCGTAATAAAGTGATTAAAATAATTATCAGAATCAGTGAAAGTTTCAATTGAACCAATTTCAATACAAACTGACTGGACGTACTGAGGATTGAAATCTTGAAGGATTCTGTGATTGGATAAACATTTTGGGGGAAAACCGGGGAAGGAATTTAACCCAGCTCATAGTTGTCAGTGCCAGCATGTGCCACGTAGTACTTTATACTATAGTCTAGAATGCAACCAAGAGTCGTATAAATCAACGAATTAAAAACGTCATCTTTAAAAAAAAGGTTTAAAATATAAACGTCACTATAAAAACAGTCTTATCGTATATGTGACCCGGCACAGCATAATGAGGAATAACCCCACTTTTGAGATTTTGAGGTTTTCTAATGATGTGAAAGAGTATACCATTAGCTTTGAAATGATATCAAAATATAATATCCTCTAATACTTAAAATTTACGAAATTAAAAATAAAGAAAATTGATTTGTAATCGAATTGTGTAGATACTTTAACTTCATGCGTTGTTTACTCAAAAAGTGTTTTGGTGGGATATTCCTCATGTCGTTGTGCCGGGTCACATATATATACATTACGATCCAACACTAATTACACAACTCGTACAGGGTGTGTATAAAGGTAGCAGGGATGATGAATATTCATGACGGATGACTATTCATGAGAGACGCGCGACACGTCACTGGCACGCGAGTGCACGGATCGAGGCGAGCCGGCGTCGGACAGGAAGTGGTCGAAGCGAGTCCTCTGTATTTTTTCATTTTTTATTTTTTTCATTCTCAAACCCGAGCGGCCGTCAGTGCGGGTTCCGACACGAGGGTGACAGCGGGGATGCAAGCCGGCCCGGGAAGTCACGTCATCACACACCGTCGTGCATCGGCGAAGTACGGCTCGTCTCGGTCACGGCAGTCACGGCTGGACGGGCTACCGCGTTCAGAGCTTCAGCTACGGTGGGACGCGCTGAGCCAAGCCGGCAGTGTTCCAACAATTACACATTGATCCAGCCGTTGGAGCGCCCGGCAGTGTCACCGTCTGCAACCGAACATCAAGGAGGCGAACACCGAGGAAGGATTTTTTTTTTTAGAGCATTAATTTTTTTTCTTTTCGAGATTATTCATTATTATTATTATTTTGGGGAGAGGGGTGCCACGGGTGAGCCCCATGGACCCTTTGGGCGCAGATGGTGGGCGATGATTGACGGTTTTCCGATGAGAGCGGGGCGGAAGCGCCGCAGCGTGTAGCCGTTGCGTGTCAATCAGTGATTCCTATATAGGCGGGACACCCCACGTTCACCTCGGAAGAGAGTAGAGAGTAGAGAGTCAGAGAGAGCCAGAGAGAGAGAGGCAGAGAGAGGCAGAGAGAGAGCGAAGGGGAGGGGTGGAGACGGAGAGGGTGACTGAAGGAGAAGGAGACTGAAGGCGAAACTGAGACATAGAGAGAGTGAGAGAGCGAGAGAGAGAGAGTGTGAAAGAGGGAGAGAGAGAAAAAAAAAGATGCTTCAATGAACGACCGCGTCGTCTGACCTCGAGGCGAAAAGTAAACCAGTCAGGAAACGCGTCTTCGTGCGCTGGCCAGAAATAGAAGACGAAGAAGACGAAGAGGAAGAGAAGAACGGCTAGGAAAAAAAAAATCATCCATCCTATCTCAGCTAGTCCAGTCGGTTCTCACGCGAAAGCAGCAGTTGTTCTGGGATCTCCCCGTGTCGCCACCAAGAACAATTTTTCTTTTCACATTGAAGCGCGGACATGAGTTCGGCAGCCGTTTGTTTGTTCGTTTGAAACGGTGGGAAATGCTATACTCTTCGTGTTCGGCTTGCATCTCTGACGCATCGCCGCGTGGATTTAAACGGCCGAGATGGTTTGTGTGGTAGAGTGAACGTGGAACGAAAAAGAGACATGAAAACTACAAGAAAACATTCGAATGGGATGAAGTGAGGAAAGGTAAGTCATTTTCAATTCATTTATAGTCTGGGTCTTCCATCGGTGTTTTTTTTTTTTTTTTTAGTTAAGCATTCGTAACTCTGATCATCTTCATTTTTAAAGCAGAGGCCTGAAGTGCGTTGAGGACAAATTGTTAGTCGGCAGGCCAGATGCCGCCACATTGTCAAATTGTACGATAGTTGGTAGTAACTTTCTGAAATTTGGTTCAGCCATCAAGTATCTAAAATGACAGGGTGAAAATCGGTCAGCTACCCGGTAGGGCTTCCCATTTCCCAAGGACCGGGCAACTTATACTCAATACTGGGAGACGTTCTAACTCAAGCCCCATCATGTGTCAAATTTAACCCTTCTTTGTAATGTACAGGATACTTAGTATTTAAACCAACGTTGAGTGAGGTTCGACCAACCTTTGAATGTTTTTGTTAAGTTGACATTGTGATATACAAAAATGTTGCAAAGTGCTTACTGACTAAAATTACCAAAATGTAAATGTTAAAATTTAGTGGGCCTGACGTTTCGATCCTAGCAGGACCTTTCTCAAAGGCAGAGAAAGCCTTTGAGAAAGGTCCTGCTAGGATCGAAACGTCAGGCCCACTAAATTTTAACAAGTTGACATTGTGAGTTGGTGCCATTTCGGGTAACGGCCGCCACACAGGATCTAAACGATTGCGCAGCCAAGATCGCGTTACCTTAATATCGGTTACTGAGTCGGACATAGACGTAGACCTGTATAGGCCTACCCGTTTTAACCAGAGATAAGACACGAAGAGATAGGGGCAGCATGACCCAAGCTACTGTACTATCAGGAGCAAATCAAGATCGACTGTTCAGTTGAAGCCTACACTATTGAGATGTCATTGTTTCTTCAAATTTGCTCAGCAAATTGTATCATATAATGGAAGTGCTCGATACTAATTCTACATCTAACAAAGATTCATTCAGTGATCATAGATAATGAACCCTCATTGAATTCTGTAATCGGTCTAAATGTATACAGTATGCTGGGTTTTTTTCCCCCTGGTGACGGCAAAGAGGAGGGGAACTAGGTCACAAGTTCCCTCTCCTCGACTGGACGCAAACACAAAATGACGCCTGTGTCTATCCATAAATTTTACTTCCCAATACCTCTGGAGAGGCGAACAGCATCCCATCTATCTATACACCCACTTATCGGGGGTCGACTGGTACATAAAGCCGTAGAGTTCAATACCCCAATTATGTGGCCCCAGCATCAAAGCACGAGATGGCGAGGGGGGGGGGGGTAGAAAGAGAGAGAGAGTAAAAAAAAACCCAGCCCAGACCAACCCTGACTTCATTTACGAAAGGTGGTTCTGACAATCGGCAAGTTTGCATATCGCCGATATTCTAATCCGCACTCCCGAGGCGGTCGTCTTTAATTATGAAGTACCTCGGCTCGGCTCGGCTCGGCACACCTCCCAGCGTGATGCGCAGGTAATCGTAGACGGGGAAGACACGGTTCTACACTGACCAGAGCCAGCGACCCATCGGCAGCCCCAAGTTCTGCGCACGGCAGCGCTCGGATTTCAATATTTCGGATGAGCGGCGTCAGGTCGCCACGTATAATGGCCGCGTGAACTCGGACAAAGTTGCGTCAACAATCAAGTTGAAGGAGAGAGAGAGAAAAAAAAATGAAGGGGGGGACATACATTTCATAATCTCTTGTCAATGTGCGGGGAGAAATCCGGGCGCTGAGCCTGGGGTGGGGATAGGGGGCAATGACACCTCTGTACATCTCTGTACAGCGGGAGGGGAAGCTACGGCGTGCGGGAAATTAAACATGCGAAGACAGGGAAGAGGAAAGTCTATGAATACCAAATGGGCACATGTTTGTAGGCGTGGGCATGACTCGTTCAGGTAGATGCGCGTTCTTGGAAAGCCAAGCGGGCGGGTCGAGTTAGGTTCATGCTTTCTGGATTACGAGACTGAGGGGGAGGCGGGGTTGAGGTAAGGTTGTGTGGTTTGTAGGGCGTGGGGTTGCTGCGAATTACGGCTCATATAGAACACCTTACAACCGCACCATCCCTCCCTGAGTAAATTCAGACCTCATGTCAAATTAATGGAAATAGCAATGACAATCTGTATCGGAAGGTTTGCGGTGACACCATGTATAAGGTCTCTTAAAGGAAGAGGTGTGGTTCTGAAAAGAACCTGAGTGGTAAATCGACGTTTTGACCAGTATGCTCTGGCCAGATGTTGAGATGACGGCCAGAGCATACTGGTGGCAACGTCGAGTTACCACTCAGGTTCTTTTCAGAACCACACCTCTTCCTTTAAGATATACCTTACACATGGTGTCACCGCAAACCTTCCTATATTGATTCACCCACCACGCAAAGCCTTAAGTCTTATTTAATGACAATCTGACCGGTCCGGTACTTAAAGCCAAGACTCTTTTGAGGTGTCGCCCACTAACACGTTTGTGTACCGATTATATTCACTCAACTGACGTGAATGGACAACGGATTAGAACGTAGGTGCCCCCCAGCTATGGCGGCATCCCGGGGCCTCATACCCGAATAGGTCCATACGGCGGATGTTTGGTGGTGAAATAGGACACAAATTGCGTGCATCTGATACAACATATAGACCTATACTCAATTACACTTTATATATGGGTATCACACAGTACCTTTTGTACATGGGGGAAAATCAACTTCATGTCTTTTTACTTCAAAAGGTCACCATGTGGTAACCACTGAGAGTTGTGTATAAACCAATGACTTTTCTTCAAATACTGATGCTCGTTAGATCTGTATGTCGGAATCAATATCTAAAACGGTACGCTGGAGAACAAAAAAAAGTGTGCGAAACTGACTTGTACTGATGACCGATATATAAAAAAAAATACGCTTCCAGAATCGATTTGGTTACGATCATAAGATGCGGACTGCACTCTCATGCATTCTTTGATAAAAAGTCGGTTTGCAAAAGCAGAACTCTAGCCTACACAAGTCTCCTGATCTGGTGGAGGGGAGGTTGGGGTTCAGCCGAGAATCCGATCTGACGGTTTTGGCCCGTCACGTTGGCGAGGCTGAGTTCCACAAGAATGATGATAGCACACGGACGGATTTCGCGCCCAAAAATGAAAGTTGAAAGAGAATGGGCGGAAACATTATGGAATGTTCAACTAGCTGACAGAGCTAGGAGGAAAGTATCTGACTCAGCATCGGATTAAGCACCAACTCCCTACATCTGCAAGAAGTGCTCTAGAGACTGCCACTCCAGAGTGGGACTCTACAGCCATTCTGGAAGCTGTAACTCAACCAAGTAGCGATGCCATACATACATGATCAAAACGCTTGGCAGTTTGAAATTGCCGACCATCATGGCCCCTAACCCCACAGTACCACAGTGAACACCTCTTTGCACGAAGCCTACCGCAGTACAAATTCAATATCGTCTATCTACAAATGACTATACACGTGCATTACACACCAAAAACAGGATTATGTAAAATTTCCTCTGCGGCTACAATCTCCATTTATAAGATAATTTCGAGTTAGTCTTTATAGACCGTCTTCTTTTTCTGGCAAATTACGGCTGGGTTGTCTGTGTGCACTTGTGCGTGAAGATGGAAATTGTCGGCGCCCTTTTCCGAATAATTTATTTTCCGTTTGCCCCTAAACGCTTGGGCCAAAAAGGTGAAACGTGTGGCGTATGAGGCGAGTCGGGGTTTTATCATGTTGCCCAAATATCTACATTTCTCTGGAAAATCAAGGAGAAGATGAGGAGGAGGGAGAGGAGGAGGGTGAGAAGAGGGAGGGGGAGGAGGAGGGGATGGGAGGTGGAGGAGGAGAGAGGGGGAGGAGGCGGGGAGGAGGGGAGGCAGGGAGAAGGAAGAGGAGGCGGGGGAGAGGAGGAGACATGGGCAAGGGTAGGAGGAGGAGGACGAGGAGGTGGAGAAGGGGGAGGAGGAGGAGGAGGAGGAGGGTAAGGAGGAGGAAGAGGAGGAGGGGGAGGAGGAGAAGGGGGAGAAGGAGGAGGGAGAGGAGGAGGGAGAGGAGGAGGGAAAGGGGGAGGGAAAGATGGAGGAGGAGGAGAGAGAGGAGGAGGAAGAGGAGGAGGGAAAGGGGCGAGGAGGAGGAGGAGGAAAGGGGAAGGAGAAGGAGGAGCAGGAGGAAGAGAAGAATGAGGCGGCGGCGGAGGTGGAGAAGGAGACATGGGCATTCCTGTCGTGTCCGGATGAGGGGGGATGCCAGCGGGCCACGGTACAGCACTGTACGGGTAATGAACGTGGCTTACGGTCACAAACGCTATCGTCCATCGGTTTTGTGGTGTGTGTTTTCCCTCTATACCACCATGCAGGCGGCTATGTTGGTAACGCGATAGACAAATTTCCGCCCGGCTTCTCGGTGTAATTATCACTCTTGGCGGTTCTGTTTTTTACCACAACTGGATGAGTTCAGACAGGCTGTGCTATCAATTATTTAATTTTCGTCTTCTTCCTCCTCTTCTGATGTGATTAAAGATCTTTGGCAAGATACGGTCGACTGGCCCGCCGACAGGGACCCGCCGGTACCCGTCGGCGGGCGAGCGGTCGGTGGGCGCTGACCTGCCGGTCTCGGCATGGTTCGATCCACACTGTCTCTGCTGGTAAACTCTGATGAGGGCTGCAGAAAGAAAGTCAAATTGTACACATCTTGCAGCCATCCAATCCTTAAAAAAAAATACGTTAGCGTCAAGCATGGTATAAGCATTCGCCTACCCAACTGTTGATGTTGAATGTTTCCGACTTGTATCTTACTGTCAGCTGTATAAAAAGAAAGAAAATGTTTAATATCAAACCACATACAATGACAGTCTCCTGACGACGGGAAGAGTATAATCATACACACTTCCCGAAACGTTGAGTTACCGGCTCTCTTCAGCACAATACTTCTCAGAGGAGATGGCTTTTAATGCATGATGTCGACACAATCTTCCCGCATTTTGGCAAACGTTGGTTCAAACATCAAAAGGATACTTCGGACATCCAAACTGAAAGTCAAAGCTCCACTTTGATTTTGATGCTAGGTTGTGAATACGACGGATATGACAACGGCAAATACGATCGAATCCGGGAACGAATTCCAATGCTGAGCAGTTTCTTCGCACAAAAGCATAGAGCTACTTAGGTGTGAAAATCTACTTAGTTAAAACACGATGGCCGGTATCATTATCATGGGATGCCCTTTTCCGCTAAGCGCTAAGTATTGGTGCTAAGCGTGAAATAGGCAACCTGTACTGGGCCCAGTTCCATGGAGCTGCTTAGTATGCAAGAAAGCCTGCTAAGCAGGGAAATTCTCCCTCGGGTACAACAGCACTGCCAATCATATACCACGCGATGCCCATTGAGTGTGGCTTGCACTCAATACAGAACTGATGGAACTTTTGATGGCAAACCTGAACTCGCGTTTTTGAACAGCACACAATGCTTTGGAACAACTGACCGAACGCCGACAAAAATTGATATCCAATACCTGTTCATTATCGATGTGACAATATCTGGAATGTTTGCACCGGCACCAAATCTACTCGCTCGTCCACTAGACAGAGGCAATTGACAAAATTGACACGTCATGGGTGGAAATGAAGAAAGCAGTCCTTGCAAGTGCGTATTTTGTTCACCGACGTAATACTGTGATGCAGTTCACTATACGTTGAAGCAATTGTCAACTCCATATCGACGGGTCCCGACCAGAAATTAAGTTGTGCCCACAAAAGACGTGCGCCGTGCTCATAACGCGCGTCTCTGGTTTCACTCCGATGGGAATAAGAACCTGGGCCGACTTGATGTCTTGCACGACGGGAGGGCACGGGAACTGTCTGTGAACTCGCCTCAACTTTGGCGGGAGAGAAAAAATCGTGCAGAGAAACAAGCCAAAAAGCGACACTACAGAGACCCTGTACAGCCACAATTGCATTGAGAGCTTCTCGTGTTGCCCGCGCTCCAATCGAACGGCTGACGTCACGATGATACAATGTCGCGCATGACACTTGCGATCGATGACGTGGACATCAATGTGCACGGTTTCGGCTGCCAAACGCCCGCCCGAGTTTTCGCATCAATGTGAAGGTCTTTTTTTTGGTTAATTGTCTTTTCAGATTTGCATAACGGACAGGCATCAAATGTAACGACATTGTAAGGGGGGAAGACTTCGAAAAGTTCAATTACTGGTTTATCAGCCCCGAATGGGACCCGTGACACTCGTTCGAACGATCAACCGACAAACCAGACTTTTTTCTGTCCAAAAACAATTACCCCGTGTCTTTAAGGTGTTTCGGATATTTCTTTTTGTTTCTATTTGGGTCTTCGAAACTTAAGGGACCCCGGAGGTGAGCGAAGAAAAACCGAGGCGTTGCACCTCGGAGGGCGCCGGGGATCAATTCTAAATTCATCAGGGCAAGATGGGGGTTGGACTGGGGCGTCGGTCGGGGGGGGCGGAGAGGCCGGCATCCCCGCGCTACATCTCACCCGAAATACGGTCCTCAAAACACTGGCGTATTAATACGATACCCAACAGCCTCGATTGGCTGCATGCCCCGGTCTCCGATATTGCAATTTTGTTCCCCCACCTCGATCTCTCCTACCGTCTCTCTTACCGGGTAACCCAATGCCGCGCTGGTTCTACCCTTGGCCCAGGCCCAGTCATGACCTTATGGTTGCCTCGTCTCGTAACCTCTCACAAGACCCGGTGTGACAGTCTAAAATGGGTGGCATGATCAAATGGGTGGGCTGCCATATTTGGGCAATCAGGTTAGCGTAAAGGGCGCCCGCACGCGCTCAGTTCACCCACCCATCTTAGCACGCCGCCTATTTCGCCTATTTCAGCAGGTTGTCGCTGCGTGCTCAGATGGGTGGTGACGTCACCCACCCATTTTAGCACGGCCACCCACTTCAGATCGTGACACCGGACCCGCTGCCATCAGGGGACAGATTCTGGCTGGGTATGAAGTGAAGTGTCTGAGGGGATGGATGGCTATGATTCCTATCTGATTCGTTATGGTAAATGGTAGTTTTAGACTAAACGAAAACAACAACAACTCAATTAGCACTTTCAGCAGTCGGATGAGAGGAGAAGCCTAAGCCTTCTTCCTTGTATAGCCATCCCCCGGCGCAGTTGGGTATACGTCCCTCTATAACCCAGTTTGGGTCATCCCTTAGACCAATCGGGTTCCAACCCATCAGCTCAGTTCTTATCTGTAGACTACTGTTAGATCCACTCATCTCACTGCCATCCTGTATTCAGCGATAAAATGAGTAGAAGTCAACAGTATACTATTCTTGTAGACTAATTGCGCGATTGTCTTTATGTCGATCCGGTATATTTTGGTCAAACAGGTCTGACTGGAAAGTTAACCATGCACTTGTAAAATACCGCGAGACCTGTTGATAAGGTGGACAAGTACCCTTGTGGAATAATTTCACTATTGTCCCTGTGAATGTTTTTGTACTTAGCCAGTTGGGCTCATCCCTCTAGAGCCCAGTTGTGTTCCCCCTCTATCCCATTGGGAATCATCCCCCTGGCCCAGTTGGATTCTTCTCTTAAGCCTAGTTAGGTTCAACCCTCTAGCCGGGTTAGGTTCACACCTCTCGCCTTGCTGGACTCATCCCTGTGGCCCAATAGGTTCACCCCTCTAGCCAGGTTAGATTTACCCTCTAGCCTTGCTGGGCTCATCGCTGTGGCCCAATGGGTTCACCTCTCTAGCCAGGTTAGATTTACCCTCTAGCCTTGCTGGACTCATCGCTGTGGCCCAATGGGTTCACCCCTCTATAGCCAGGTTAGATTTACCCTCTAGCCTTGCTGGACTCATCGCTGTGGCCCAATGGGTTCACCCCTCTATAGCCAGGTTAGATTTACCCTCTAGCCTTGCTGGGCTCATCGCCGTGGCCCAATGGGTTCACCCCTCTAGCCAGGTTAGATTTACCCTCTAGCCTTGCTGGGCTCATCGCTGTGGCCCAATGGGTTCACCTCTCTAGCCAGGTTAGATTTACCCTCTAGCCTTGCTGGGCTCATCGCTGCGGTCCAATGGGTTCACCCCTCTAGCCAGGTTAGATTTACCCTCTAGCCTTGCTGGGCTCATCGCCGTGGCCCAATGGGTTCACCCCTCTAGCCAGGTTAGATTTACCCTCTAGCCTTGCTGGGCTCATCGCTGTGGTCCAATGGGTTACCCCTCTAGCCTTACTGGGCTCATCGCTGTGGCCCAATGGGTTCACCTCTCTAGCCAGGTTAGATTTACCCTCTAGCCTTGCTGGGCTCATCCCTGTGGCCCAATGGGTTCACCTCTCTAGCCAGGTTAGATTTACCCTCTAGCCTTGCTGGGCTCATCGCTGTGGCCCAATGGGTTCACCCCTCTAGCCAGGTTAGATGTACCCTCTAGCCTTGCTGGGCTCATCGCCGTGGCCCAATGGGTTCACCCCTCTAGCCAGGTTAGATTTACCCTCTAGCCTTGCTGGGCTCATCGCCGTGGCCCAATGGGTTCACCCCTCTAGCCAGGTTAGATTTACCCTCTAGCCTTGCTGGGCTCATACCTGTGGCCCAATGGGTTCACCCCTCTAGCCAGGTTAGATTTACCCTCTAGCCTTGCTGGGCTCATACCTGCGGCCCAATGGGTTCACCCCTCCAGCCAGGTTAGATTTACCCTCTAGCCTTGCTGGACTCATCCCTGTGGCCCAATGGGTTCACCCCTCTAGCCAGGTTAGATTTACCCTCTAGCCTTGCTGGGCTCATCCCTGTGGCCCAATGGGTTCACCCCTCTAGCCAGGTTAGATTTACCCTCTAGCCTTGCTGGGCTCATCGCCGTGGCCCAATGGGTTCACCCCTCTAGCCAGGTTAGATTTACCCTCTAGCCTTGCTGGGCTCATACCTGTGGCCCAATGGGTTCACCCCTCTAGCCAGGTTAGATTTACCCTCTAGTCTTGCTGGGCTCATCGCTGCGGTCCAATGGGTTCACCTCTCTAGCCAGGTTAGATTTACCCTCTAGCCTTGCTGGGCTCATCCCTGTGGCCCAATGGGTTCACCCCTCTAGCCAGGTTAGATTTACCCTCTAGCCTTGCTGGGCTCATCCCTGTGGCCCAATGGGTTCACCCCTCTAGCAAGGTTAAATTTACCCTCTAGCCTTGCTGGGCTCATCCCTGTGGCCCAATGGGTTCACCCCTCTAGCCAGGTTAGATTTACCCTCTAGCCTTGCTGGGCTCATCCCTGTGGCCCAATGGGTTCACCCCTCTAGCCAGGTTAGATTTACCCTCTAGCCTTGCTGGGCTCATCGCCGTGGCCCAATGGGTTCACCCCTCTAGCCAGGTTAGATTTACCCTCTAGCCTTGCTGGGCTCATACCTGTGGCCCAATGGGTTCACCCCTCTAGCCAGGTTAGATTTACCCTCTAGCCTTGCTGGGCTCATCGCCGTGGCCCAATGGGTTCACCCCTCCAGCCAGGTTAGATTTACCCTCTAGCCTTGCTGGACTCATCCCTGTGGCCCAATGGGTTCACCCCTCTAGCCAGGTTAGATTTACCCTCTAGCCTTGCTGGGCTCATCGCTGTGGCCCAATGGGTTCACCTCTCTAGCCAGGTTAGATTTACCCTCTAGCCTTGCTGGGCTCATCCCTGTGGCCCAATGGGTTCACCCCTCTAGCAAGGTTAGATTTACCCTCTAGCCTTGCTGGGCTCATCGCTGCGGTCCAATGGGTTCACCTCTCTAGCCAGGTTAGATTTACCCTCTAGCCTTGCTGGGCTCATCCCTGTGGCCCAATGGGTTCACCCCTCTAGCCAGGTTAGATTTACCCTCTAGCCTTGCTGGGCTCATCCCTGTGGCCCAATGGGTTCACCCCTCTAGCAAGGTTAAATTTACCCTCTAGCCTTGCTGGGCTCATCCCTGTGGCCCAATGGGTTCACCCCTCTAGCCAGGTTAGATTTACCCTCTAGCCTTGCTGGGCTCATCCCTGTGGCCCAATGGGTTAACCCCTCTAGCCAGGTTAGATTTACCCTCTAGCCTTGCTGGGCTCATCCCTGTGGCCCAATGGGTTCACCCCTCTAGCCAAGTTAGATTTACCCTCTAGCCTTGCTGGACTCATCCCTGTGGCCCAATGGGTTACCCCTCTAGCCAGGTTAGATTTACCCTCTAGCCTTGCTGGGCTCATCCCTGTGGCCCAATGGGTTCACCCCTCTAGCAAGGTTAAATTTACCCTCTAGCCTTGCTGGGCTCATCCCTGTGGCCCAATGGGTTCACCCCTCTAGCCAGGTTAGATTTACCCTCTAGCCTTGCTGGGCTCATCCCTGTGGCCCAATGGGTTCACCCCTCTAGCCAGGTTAGATTTACCCTCTAGCCTTGCTGGGCTCATCCCTGTGGCCCAATGGGTTCACCCCTCTAGCCAAGTTAGATTTACCCTCTAGCCTTGCTGGACTCATCTCTGTGGCCCAATGGGTTACCCCTCTAGCCAGGTTAGATTTACCCTCTAGCCTTGCTGGGCTAATCGCTGTGGCCCAATGGGTTCACCCCTCTAGCAAGGTTAAATTTACCCTCTAGCCTTGCTGGGCTCATCCCTGTGGCCCAATGGGTTCACCCCTCTAGCCAGGTTAGATTTACCCTCTAGCCTTGCTGGGCTAATCGCTGTGGCCCAATGGGTTACCCCTCTAGCCAGGTTAGATTTACCCTCTAGCCTTGCTGGGCTCATCCCTGTGACCCAATGGGTTCACCCCTCTAGCCAGGTTAGATTTACCCTCTAGCCTTGCTGGGCTAATCGCTGTGGCCCAATGGGTTACCCCTCTAGCCAGGTTAGATTTACCCTATAGCCTTGCTGGACTCATTCCTGTGGCCCAATGGGTTCACCCCTCTATAGCCTTGCTGGGCTCATCGCTGTGGCCCAATGGGTTACCCATCTAGCCTTGCTGGGCTCATCACTGTGGCCCAATGGGTTCACCCCTTTAATTAACCCATGCAGTTTGGTTCACCGTCTAGCCCGGTTAGGTTAATCCCTCTAATCCAGCCAGGTTCATCCATTTAGCCCAGATTGGTTCATCCGTCTAGCACGCTTGAGAGCTCACGTCACTTGGGGCACAACACACAACCGTACGACGGCCTCCGTTCTACATAGGGGCGGGTAAGTGTTCGTGTGCAGGGTAAACCTTTAGGGTTGATTGCCTGTAGTGCGTGCTTCAATAGCAACACGAAGCTACATAGGCACTTTGCTACATACAGGATGGCTTACTCCCAAGAGAGTTGAGATTTTTGATCATTAAAGTTTGTATTGAATGGCCAAAATGACCATGCAGGGGTTGGTGTTCCTATGAGCGTGGCCATCTCCTCAGACTAAGGCTGCATGTTGTTGGGTCCTTGTTCTATGTTATATCAGCGTAAACACCCAAATTGCTTCCCTCCAAGCCAGGAGCCCAATCGACGAAAGCACCCATCATCAAATTTGCCCTATCCCTTCCCAACAACCGAACCCGCTAATATCCAGCCCAGTGGACTACGGTAATCTAACTCGCTTGTCATTTTGACTCAGCTACCCCAACCCACACATACGCACTGCTGCTCTTAAAACACCATGGGAAAACTCGCAGTGCCGACCCCTTTCAAAGAAAAACAACCTAGTCTTGAGGTGCACGTATTGGTCCTATTTGGTCGAGTAGAAAAGGGATGGGAGAAATGACGGGGGAGGGACTATGCATCCGTTTTTTCTGGATCCCGTCTCCCAAACAGATGATTATTACGTCTAGAATTGCATCTGATTATCACTGAGCAATCAATTCATCTCCAGCGCGTGTTTCTCTGCCGTTTTTTTTTCAGCTTCTATTTTTTGGTCTATCTCTTCTCTACTTTGGCCTATGGCACGTCCAGTCTTTGCCTGAGCGTGCCTGTCTGCTACGGGGAGCTGGCGGGAACGGCATGGGGTGAGGGGGGCCGGGGGTAGGGACAGGAAGGGGGCGGGTAATTTGATTGAAAGACGTCGTTGCGCCATGACTTCGGCGATCAAACAACGAGTGGATCACGGCAATGTCTACAGGCCGGGGGGACCTCCCATCACTTGCCCGCAGAGGACTCCTTTGGTCTACATTACACCAACGTCGAATGCCATCACCACTCCAGCCTCCCCCATTCTCCCCGACTTCGTCCAAATCCCACCCAGCCGAATAGGGGCCAGCAGTTTCGCAGACTCCATTGGTTAAGCACGGACAAAATACACTCGGCATAGAAAGTCTTGCTCATGAATAGGATTACTGGCCCTATCTCTCTGCGTGATGCTGATTGCCGCTGACTTGTAGTAAAAAAAAATATCTACTCTTTGCTCAGCTTTGAAACGCATGGGGGATTTGGTTGGCAAACCAATTTCCGTTCTTATACTAACCAATGGTTTGGGTGCTTAATCTGTTGGCTGGTGCTTAAAGCAAACTAGATCACGGGTTCCTGACCGATTGAGATGAGCTGCTTAAGCACTGAAAAGCAGGCTTAGGGCGGGAGGTGCCGTCTCGTTGATACAGGATCACAAGACCGCATGAATCTCAATTGACGTGGGGCACTGCGAGAATGATGGGCAGCAGTAGGGCCTATCTCATGTACATGACGACCGACGTTCGTCAACATATCGACAGTTAACATTATCTGTTCTGACAAAAGGCTCAACTTGTAGATTGCATCAGTCAAAACGAACCACAAACCCTATATCGTCTGTCCAAAAAAATGACAGCCTGACGTTTCGATCCTAGCAGGACCTTTCATTATTTCTGTTGTTGAACCAAGATCGAGTTTGGTACAGCCAATAATATTCTGCCCCCCTCAGTGTTTTAGTGTAGGTCCTACTCGTCTGCTCTTATACTTAGCACGAAATTAGACGTACAGGTTAGACACGGTCAGCTGATTTCTGACTGTAGCCGGCAGCAAGATATAATGCGTCTTTTATTTTACAATAAAGAATACTATAGAAATCTGCGTTCAACTCGTATCACTTATGACACCTCCACCTTTGAAAAGGAAGTCGTCTGCTTCCTGCTCTTTTCGGAAAGCTGAAATAAACCAGATGTCAGATGCTATGTGCATCTGACAGACTGATGATAGATCTTCCAAGTCATTACTGCGGTTAGTGACCCCAAGGCCATAGCGACTACATTATGCTATAGAACTGCTATTGTATGCATTACCTACCGGGTACATTCCCTAACATTTTAACAAGACCCCTTAGACAGCATGCACGTGACGTAACTTGACAGCAAAAGGAAGGCCCAGAATCGGTCGTGGCCTACACTGCTCTCGTAATAAACGTCACAATGTATTCAAGTCATAAGCGTCCGATGTATTCAAGAACTATAGCGTTCGACCGCAGCTTCTAATTACGGTATAATGGGCGAACACTCCGCGCTGAATAGCCGACTCGCCTCCATCAAGTTCGGCAAACCACGTCAAAGCACGAACTAAATGCATTTTCAGGTTTTGCCAGACGGGGATGAAGCCTGAGCCCCAGCCTGATCCCGTGGGATTCGTGAAAGGTACAGACCTAAAGGGTGCCTTGACATGACTCTGCCTTTACTCCGTATAGATCGAGTCACTCGACTGGGGCCTGTACAACACTACCTCGTAAAGTAACGCCCATTTTTCGATGTCGATTCGAACGCGCCCACTGCGCTATTTATGCACATCGTGAATTACATGCATGGCGTGTTTTCTGTATAATACAGCGGCCGACGGGAAAAGGTATATGAAGTGGAGCGCGCGCTTGGCTGCTCTGCAGTCGATGCAAGTGAAGTGACCTCTTCCGGTGCTGGTTGGCGGCCACGGGAGGGAAGAGTGCGGTAACTTCCGGACCCGGCCGAGCGTCGCCTTGCCGTGTATTGACACAGCTACATTCGCGCTGCGCCAACTGACAGTCGCTCCTTGCAGCAGGGCTTGAGATGCAAGCATCATGGCGGTGGGGTGATTAAAGCCGGTCAGACTGACGAACGGGTGGGCCAAGTCAAACAACCAAATTGTTGACGCCATTATACCTAAGGGCTCATCAAATAGGGCCTACGTTGAACTGCCGAACATCGTCTAAGTATATATAAAGACAGAACCACAGCTATCCTACGTGGTCCTTCTTTCCCTGGTTACGACAGCGCTGCTGGTGTACCTATACGCGCGCCTTCACTGGTTCCCGGCTTTAGTTTGCAAAGCATGTGTGCAGCGTTTTCTAACAGTTACATACACACACACTGATGTTACAGCGACAGAGCAAAATGTGTTGGGTATAATGGGAAGTACCCTTTACCCGACACTTGGTCAGAATGCTATCAGAAAAAATAGAGTTTCTGGTTGAATTTGACCAACACTATCCAATCCAACAATATATGACATAGGACTTGGTCATTCGAGTGTTTTCAGCGGTTGGCAACGGTCTCGTTTTACTCATTTTTTGAATATGATGTGGCTATGCCACGGAGGTTGTGTTTCCTTCACGTGGTATAGTTCAGTCAGTAATCACATACAATTGCGACAGAAATTTCTTCTGGCATAGCTCAGCCAACGCTAGACTTGTCTCGAGCCACAAATAACGCCAAATCTCTGCGGGTTGTCCTCGCACAGAACTAGTTCAACGCTGCCCGTCATTCGGCGTTCCCGATCGCGCGTTACAAATCATCAGTCGTCGTCGCGTCAACTCTCGGCACACATCTTGCGACCCGAGGAAAGACTACGCACGTTGAATGGAACACATAGCACTAACGTGTGTGTTTTTTGTGGTCGAATAACGACGCTCCACTTAGATTCGCAGCTGTCATGAAGTATGCAGTACTCATGCCATCTACCCCATTCCGTACGATGCGAGACACGCATCGCATACAAATAGGCGGCGATGGTTGGTACACCTATAGTATACGCGTCAATTTCAATTTCTCCGCAATAAAGAGTGCTAGAAATCTACGCTCAAGCGCCTACAATTTCACATGTCACCCTCGCTTATCCAAATCAATGGTTCCCACTCCTTTTGGTATGCTGCACGCTCGCACGCTCAATTACTGTGCCATCTACCAGACGCTGAATGGGGCGGATTGACACTTGATGTTTTCACAATGCTCGGGTGGGAACGTTGTGAACCTTGTGTATAATTGTTGATTACAGTGTCAATGAACTTCATATTTGTGTGCGTTATGTAATAACTATGACTCACATCGTTCAAAAGATGACCAACGGGCTGCTACTGTTAGCCGTTTTACTAGCATAGCACCAACCTTTTTTCCGAAGAGTATTATATTGTAAAGCTAAGCGAGCCTTATTATTATTATTATTTATTTATTTATTCGGCCAAGAAAAACAAACAAGAAGTACATTAAATGAGACTTAAGGCTTTGCATGGTGGGTGAATCAATATAGGAAGGTTTGCGGTGAACACCATGTATCAGGTCTCTTAAAGGAAGAGGTATGGTTCTGAAAAGAACCTGAGGGTAACTCATGAGGGTGAGAAAGGTCATACAGTCTATGTCATGGAAATTCAAGATGGGAGATAAATTGATGAAAAAAATACCAAACAAGGAGAATAATTATTATGCACATGTATCAGAGATGTGATAGGTCAGGATGAGAATGGGAAGAGATGGGGCAAGGACTGGGGATGTTCGGACGTTCGTCCGACCGGCTATCCGTCTATTCGGCCATCCGCATGAAAATGTTCAACTTTATTCCGAAACCTCATAATGACACATGATAATTCTACTCGTTTCATTCTCTTATTTCTCTGAGTGCATCTGGCAACACATGCCGTTTGGTACATTCTGCTCGTCTCTCACAGCCGCACGGTACTCACTCGTACATATCTGAGTGTGAGTTTCCTCCTTGTGGGATGCAGTTTGATTTGGTTCATGTTGTTTCAAGGACAGAGGGGGCTGCGGTGAGCAATGGCAGCATTGCCGTTCTATGTTTTGGGTAAAACAGTTGTATGGCGTGGAAAAAAAAAAGAGACGTGGCGACCGTGAAATGTACCCCCCCCCCTGCGCCTAAAACGGGATAATCAACCTAATGTTCAAGTGACATTAATATCATTGGACGCGGCCCGGATTAGTGGCTGATGCAACGATTCGACCGGGCGTCGATTGCAGTTTATTCAGGAAGGTGAATTCGTGCCTAATCAAGTTTTTTTTTTTATTTTTTTTACTACTACTACCTGAGCAGCGTCAACTATAGGAAACTGACCCGCGGGAAAATCACGGGGAAGGAGGGGGCGGGAAAGCCGCAGGGCGATAGGGGTACTTCGCAATTTACGAGCTTCAAAGTGCGGTTCGTTGGCGTGTTGCTATTGTGCATCACGGTGTCCAAGATTAATATGGCCAATTTTTTGTACGCAGTGGCTGTTATTACGGCAGTCGTCCGTGTGGTTCCCTGACTTGATTGTATTTCGTCAGCATTGCAGGCTGGTTGAACCAGTCTATTAGCTGATAGTCTGGTTCCAAGGGCTAAACATCCTGACAAATACTGTGAAGTCAGGAAACCACACGGACGACTGCCGTAACAACAGCCTCTGCGTTTTTTGTAACATCTTTTTTTACAAAGATTGGTCCAGATATCCGCTCGGTGCCATTAACGGTGCAGAAAAGCCCAATTGTTGGATTGTGCATCCCTCGGAAAGCGATTGAATTGGTGCTATTTTGTGCTCCACAGTGTAAAAGACTGTTGGACAATATTTCAACCAACATGTTAGTACACCAAGGTTGGACCAGAGTCACCAGACACCAGCTTTAAAGCCGCGTTTCCACTGGACTTATTTTGGTTAAAGTAACCGAGACGATGGTTACTTTGACCAAAATAAGTCCAGTGGAAACGGCCCAGTCAAATTTCTCTCAGTTACTTTAACCGAGTCCAATGGTTACTTTTACCGAGCAACCTCTGCCCAGTAAAAGTGACCAGGTAAGTTTAACCGAGCCGATTAGTCCAGTGGAAACGCACCACTCAGTTTAACGCGACTCGGTAAAAAAACGCATCCGGCTTAAGACGTAACACGCACATGCACTGTGCACAGCGTCTGCCTTGTATCGCGCGCTAAATGTACACACGTACATTGTGTATCCGGCTGACACTTGACCTTCATGAGCCGTTATATTGCCAGCTCGGTTACTTTAACCATCGTCTCGGTTAAATTTGACTGACTCAAAAGTCCAAGTGGGAACGACGGTCAAATTTGACCATTAGAAATTTAACCATCGTCTCGGTTAAATTTTAGTCCAGTGGAAACGCGGCTAAAGAAATTTAACCATCGTCTCGGTTAAATTCTAGTCCAGTGGAAACGCGGCTTAAGACATCAGCATTGATTGCGGATGAAAGCCAAAGTGTGGAATTGTGCTGTTCATAATCAACTATATAAGCTCACATTAGTTATGATAAAACCAGACCAGTGATGAGCAAACGGTTTGGCCCGACATTTTTTTTGGAAGCAAAGTTGTTCACAGGGCGCGGATTTTCACAATACGAACAAATCCTTGGGCAAGAAAAGTGTTGGCCAAAAAATCCAAGGTAAGTCATCAGGAAAAAAAATGGGAGTTTGTAAATGATTTTGGATAACACAATACGAAAGTATTGACCACTAATATTTCCAGCTGATCTGACCAACCGGGGTTAAAATGTTTGGAGGGAAACATTGCTCATCGTTGTTCACATGCGCAGCGCGCAGGTTCTTCCGAGCAAATATTCAAGAGAGGATTTGGCATTTGGGCCAAGGTGCACGCAAGGGGAATATACTGCATGGGGGTATTCCGTGTGATTGTTTCTTTTTCTCTGCGCTTGGAAAGTCCAAAGCCCATCGCTATACGCTGGAGAAAACTGGAACACGACCGCATCGCAGCGAGGCGAAGCGAGCACGCCTGCCGGCGCGTGACTATGGCAGCCTTTGATATACTTGGCGCAAGACTTGCTATCGACGGCATTTCGAGTGGAAGAAATTCTATTTCTTTTGGGGGGTAAATTGGCTTTCCACCCTCCACCTCTGTCTGTCTCTCCCTCTCTCTCTACCCCTCCCTGCACCTCTCCCCCAACCTGTCTCTATCTCTGTCTCCTCTCTCTATATCCATCTGTCTCGTCTTCTCTCCTCAACTATCTCCCTGTCGACGACGCACTTGTATCTCGGATGCAGAACATTCGGCATTCCGTGGGGATGTTTACAGACATGTCGGTGGAAGCCCGTCATTATTCAACGACCCGTGTACATACATTGTGCAGTTTCGCGCGCTACACTCGGCGTTGCCTGACCATTCATGCTCCAAACGCGCGGTGCGTGTGAATCCCCACTCGCCGTGAATTCGTCCGACGTTCATGTCATGTGGTGGTACGTGGGTTCTTCTCAGTCGCTGGGGCGCTGTTTGCTCTGAGAGCGAAAGCCGTGAAATTGCCGAAGCGACTGGTTTCCTTTCTACTCACTTCTGACCGCGTCAAAATTCAACATGTCTCATGGGTGGTGTGCTGAAGTTGGTCACGCCACAATGCAATCCCTGTATTTTCCTCTGAGGAACTGCGAAAAAAAAAATTGTCGATGGCAAAAAGTTTTGATTCCTTCAGGCGAGTCTTGCCAGGAAGCATTTTTTTCAGACTTATTTGCAGAATGCTGAAATCCTTTTGACGGGGAATTTTTTTTATTTAATTTTTTTTATCTTGGATACAAAAGATGATTTCCGAACTGCATTGCCCATTCTTTGAATGGCATATTCATTTTGCTTATCAGTTTGGTTGGCTCCGTCGATCTGGAAAGATTGCGGAGTTCGGTGCCTTGGGAATTCGATCAAGTCTTTGAGTTGCAGCGCCTGCAGTGACTGAGGGTCCATGTGCGCGAACCATAGGCTCAGCTACAATTGCAGCAGGTGGACACACTGGTTTGGGTGGAACTTCATTCCTTCCATAAAAGATCATGCGTCGCAGGTAGTAGTACCATTATACTGATCATCTTGCAATGGGCCCAACGTGGAGGGATTATAGTTCGACTCCGTGAAATGAGAGGACCCGACAATCCGATTCCAGCAGGAGTATAAAGGCCAATCCAACCTATACGTGTCCGCATTTCTCAAAGGGCCCATGGCTGTGTATATAGATTGAAGCATTCTGTATTGCTTTCAATTTTTTCAGAGCTTATAAACATTTCGGTTATAACGTGGGTATAACTAGAGCGTCTGTGTTTCACTATTAGTGACAGTGTCAAGGTCAAGCCAAGTTCGAAACGTCAACTCTCTAGTTCAGTTTTCAGCAACAAAGCCGGGTGTAACGATCTCAGACGGGCTCCCGTGCTGAGTTGAGCCGTGACGTCACTGGCTCACCTCAGCACGTTACAGCAACGTTCTCAGCTGCTCAGCGTGCTCAGATGAGTCAGTGAACCAAGCACGTGAAAGGAGCCCTTCAATTGAACGTTGTTTATGATTTTCCGCGAACGAACACAGTTTGCTTTTGATTGTATGAAGTCAATCGATAGACCCGTATTACGGGGAACAACTGTAGCATTTCTTCCCCAATGTAGAAGAACTCTAGGCCTAAAAGTTCTAGGCCTAGGTACTAGGCTCCGTAATGAGCGAGTTGGTAAATAAGTACGGGTCAACGAACTTGTCTGAAAGCGCTGCATTGCCAACGGCCGTATCGACTCAGCACGGCCTTCGAAATGTACAACTACCATGCGCACTGCGCATGACGTTTTTATCCATATTATGGTAACGGTCTCATCTGAGCACGGGACCCGGATCAGACCGCTACACCGGCATTGCACCCAACGACGTAATTCATAGACATGACCATGGGTGGTGTAACTACTGCTCTGCTCGCTTTGAGATTTCCAGACGACACATAAATCTGAATTGTTTTCATCGCTGTGCATGTGCGTGAATATTATAGACACCAAGAAGTGTTTGATGGGTATCTCATGAGATGACTAGCTGGGCCAGTTAAATTCTGTCAATGTGATAGGCAGATATTTAAAGCCGATGCTTTGAACAGTTGGGTTAGGGTGCACTCGTCAAAAGGAAATTGTCCTTCAAAGTTTGAAAATTGCGACCTGAAACGTTGATTTTTTTCTTCATAAAAACAGAACATGGTGTAGTCAACCCCCCGTGTTGTTGTAAATCTTATATTCAATAACAGAATATAATGAATACCACAAATGAAGCCTTAACTAAGTGAAAGCCTAATGCGACTCATGCGTCTCGCGGGGATTAAAAAAAAGCCCTCCAACTGTATATGGTGTTACTCTACCATATCCGTATCCGTCTCACAATCTTTTCAGCAATTAGCTGATATCGTAACTAATTTGCCAAATCGTTTTCTTCATCAACCCCCCCATTGCTTATCTAATCGGATATATCATCTTTCCCAACAAGGCTGAGTGAGTAGGTAGGTAGGAAGGTTTCCCTTTCATCGCTCCAGTTTGCCTTTGCCAACTCATTGACCGCATAAACGTTCCCCGTTGTACCTTCCATCCCCGATGACTTGGGGGCGTATTTTGAGCGCCGAAAAAACAACACCACACAGTACACATATCAATCTACCGGCCTGGATAAGCTGGCGCGAGTGCTGGATAAAAGCGGTCGGGGGACGATACCGAAACGGTCTAGTGTATAGTCGCAGCCTGGTGACCCACATCTGTCCAAACCAACACGGCACACGCCCGAGATGGAGAGGGAGAGAGGGATAGGAGGGCGGGCGAGGGAGGAAGGGACAAACCAAAATAAAACAAAATTGGAAGACAACATCCCCGGGCGAGTTTTGATTATACCGCTTAAAGAGGCGTCCCTGGACCGCGCTTGGCGGCGGCAGGCCAGGCGACGCTGACGACGGCGGTGGACGGCCGGGGCAAAGCGAGGTTGCCGAAGTCCAAACAACGGGATGGAGAAAAGGGATAGGGTTAGCAGGATCGGGTGGGGTACGGAGGGGGCGAGGGTAGAGCCGGAAAGGAGGGATTTGGAGCGGTACCGGTAGTCACTTAAATACCGTGGGGTCGGTGGTGTGGGTGTGTGTGAGGAGGCGGGGGTCTCGCTGGGGGAATAAGCGCCGGTGCGTGATGGGACGGTCCAATCAATTAGCAACACACACACACCAGCAAAATACCGGAGGGTCCGTTGACTCCGACGAGGAAAAGGATGAGAGGAAATCTGCCGCCCAAGAATGGTGCGGCGGGTTGGCGGTGCGGGGGTTGGTGACGGGAATGAGAGAGGAGGGATGGAGGGAGGGATCGGTACACCAGCGCTCCCACGGGGGGTACGGCAGGGAAAGCGATATCTCCTCGCCTTCCCGTCATCATCCAACCCGATTAGGTGGTGAGAACAAACGCCACCGCGTCCGTGCGATGCATCCGCGTGACGCGTGTGGTCGCCTTGCCTAACACCTGGCGGTATTTAATTTGGCTCCTGAATTTTTCCACAGTCCCGCGTTCCGATGTCCGAGTGTGCGGGCGAGCCGTGGGGAAGAGCGTGATTGACGAGGGGCACGACAGCCGGGCAAACTAGGTCAGATGTGGCGTGGGGACAGAAGGCGTGCCCGCTATTCTGTAAAATCGATTAATTTACAGGAAATGACCCCCACCCCCCTCGAGCGGCTCGCGGGATAGGAAGTGTTCGATCGCCGGTGAAAAGCTCATATTGTTTCCATGGAAGTTGTCAGGAAACAAACAGGCGGGCGAACGGATAGATGGACAACCTGATTGACAGGCAGAGAGTCCGCCAAACAGACAAGCAAACAAATGGACTGACAAACGGGCAGGCAGACAGGGCACGCAGACAGACGCCGGACAGTCAGACCATGGTTAGACAGACAAGCAGATAAACAGACAAACAGGCAGATAGATGAGAGGGCGGACAGTCAAACCATGGAGCTCCATGGTCAAATTCACACGCAGAAAGACAGGTATAGACAGGCAAGCAGTTAGGTAGACAGGCAAGCAGGTAGGTAGCCAGGCAGACAGGCAGGGAGACAGGTAGACATGCAAGCAGGTAGGTAGCCAGGCAGACAGGTAGGTAGCCAGGCAAACAGGCAGGTAGACAGGTAGACAGGTAAGCAGTTAGGTAGCCAGGCAGACAGGCAGGGAGACATGTAGACAGGCAAGCAGGTAGGTCGACAGGTAGACAGGCAAGCAGGCAGGCAGGGGGGCAGGTAGACAGGCAGTAGGTATGTAGCCAGGAAAACAGGCAGGGAGACATGTAGACAGGCAAGCAGGTAGGTAGCCAGGTAGACAGGTAGACAGGCAAGCAGGTAGGTAGACAGGCAAGGAGACATGTAGACAGACAAGCAGGTAGGCAGACAGGTAGACAAGCAAGCAGGTGGGTAGACAGGTAGACAGGCAAGCAGGTGGGTAGACAGGTAGACAGGCAAGCAGGTGGGTAGACAGGTAAGCAGGTAGGTACAAGGTAGACAGGTAAGCAGGTAGGCATGCAGACATGTAACCAGCCAGCCAGCCAGACAAGCAGGCATACGAGCAGACAGACATCCAGACGACAAACAGACAGCTAGCCAGCCTCACAGACGAGCAGACAATCAGACTGGCAGCACGACAGACATGCAATTATATGCAATCATATAGATGGATAGACAGAAAGACAGACAGTCTGGCCTGCAGGCAAACAGACAGGGAGATAGACGGACAGACACTGAGACATACTGGCATTCAAATGCACAGACACACACATTACCGGGAACACAAAATTTCCCCTTGCGCGACAAGGCTGATAAGCGTCCAGCTATACAAACAATTTAATTAAATCAGCTTTCTCCGACACAAAGTTAAGTATCGCATTTCGAGGAGCTGGTATAGCGAGGCACACACACGCAGACCCTTTGAGAGACGATAGAAATGATATCAAACCATCGTGGAGAACACTGAAACAACCGCGTACAGTATGCGATCCCGTCCACGCCAACAGAACATTCTCATTCTCCACTTTCACGCCACAGACAATCGGGCCCACCTCCCTATACCGCGCGCGTGTGGCCGACAGAATTACCATTCGGTTCTTCTTGTCCTTGGTGAGATTTTAATCAAAAGTGTTTGCACTTACCGCGGTGCGCTATTAATATGGGCTCTATTGTATAGGTGTCATGCGAAATTGGTTTTCTGGGAAGACAACATGAATTATCATTACAAACGTCTAAATTTAAAAGAAATTAAGCAAACTCAAATATTATTCTGTGTCTCTGTTTTCATTTGTGCACGTTTGGATGACACATTTGCTCTGTTGCAGTTCAAATTCAATTGATAAAACTTTACTTGAGGATTTCAAAAGAAAAAGAAAAGAAATTATCTCACGTTCAGGTTGGTAGCTACACAAAATATTATAGAAATTTAGGCTATCGATAAAAATGATTGGTATATAGGCCTATATAGGCCTGTATGAGTACAATTCTACCATGTACCATTTGTTGAACCCGCTTTAAGGAAAGAAACATAAAACCACAATGAAGGATCGAGAGTACAGTAATGACGAGAATGAGGTGGGGGGTGTCAGAATTCAAAGTCCACGTAACATTATCGCCCCGGTTTCAACTGGGTTTCCAAGTGATTCACACCGCCAGCGTACGAGAGGCACTTGAAGCGCTTGACAACGCACGGGAACAAACATGCCCCTATACGCATCAAAATGTAGTGCACAGTGCACACTATACAGCTTTCGATGGCAAGGGATGCGTAGACAGTGACACTATATCGGTCCTTTGGGGGGGACGCATCCGCGTGGAGAATGGCGCTAATCTAAATACCAAAATAATGTAGAGGGCCTGGTGGTGGGATCCTAGCAGGATATTTCCAGGAGGTAGAATGACTGCGACAAAACAAAATAGGTATAGGGGAAATACGGATGACGGATGACACAAAAAGGGACAAAATAGGAAAACTGGTGTACAAAGATAAGGGGAGATCAAAGATAGAGCAGGGAGTAGGGATGGGTTATAGAGGACGAAAATCAAAAGGAAACGATTAAAAAGTGTCAGGAGTGTACACAAAAGAAGGATAACGAGTATTAAAATACTCCAGAGATATGACGTTCCGAAGTTCACAACAGGGTCTCCAAATTGAACCGGACCTTTGGATGAGGGAACTGCAATTTCTGTTTGGACCACACACTAAACGACGGAAATGAATTACACCATCATCTCTTGAAAACCCCCTAACAATGCAAAGGAACAATGAAGAGGAGGTAACAGCACGGTCAGATGATATCAATAAATGGGCGAGTGGAAGTATGGCAATTGCTTTCAACAAGGCAAAATGCAGATAGATGGAGAACTCAGCACAGCAGAGCCAGTAGGTAATGTCAGACCCACGAAGAGAGAGAGAGAGAGAGAGAGCAACCACAAAATTCAGAGAGCCTGACGTCAGGCCCTCACATTTCTTGAGATTAACACAAGCCTTGAGGCAGTTTGTAGCTAGGGTTAGCAGTTAAAGGGTCTTCAACGTGTCTTATTTCACGTACATTTACTACCGAAAACCATTTCAATGCTTTGTCGAGTTCATAATTTGTCTCTGAACCTGGGCGAAGGTCAGAGACCGTAAAAAGGTCTTAATACACAAAATTCTTCCCATCTTACCAAGTTTATCCCTATGTAATTGGATGATTTATGAAAAATAAACACATTTACCGCTAAAAATGTAATGCTTATGTAATAGTTTGGCGAGTGTAGAACGTTTATCACAGAATGACCTCCTCCACGTTCGAGCTCACTTGACTTTTGTTTTTGGAAGACGAGTTAGTGATTACCACCGCCGCGGTACAGTGCGTAGTTTAGTTTACGTTTCCCTGCAGGTGTTTACGTTCACGCTGTCGTAAATTTCCCAGCGCCTCAGCAATAGCGAAATGTAGAGAACCACTGCACTACGCCAAGTCTGAGAGTCATGGGGCCGGGCCACGTGGCCGGGTGATTTATGCCTCTCATCTAGGGATTAATTTGAAGCATTTCCCATAGGATTACACATGCGGTATTCGGTCATTTGAGTGGCCTTTCCTTGGAAGATTGGACATAAACTGACTCTTGGTGGCGCTATTGATATGCTATTTATTTAGAGCACTTATTTATATTACCGGCATGCCCTTAAACTGATATTACGCATGCATTCCTTACATGTACTTTAAAGTTGGTCACACTTCCAAAGATATCCCATGCGGTTGTACAAATGTATATGCAAATGACACGCGATTGATACAAGAATATCAAGCAATAAAATATGAAACATGCAGGCAATTGTATCTCAGTTTAAATGTACATAATACTTTATTTTAAAGTGTGGAGAGCCGGACACGCCTAAAAAATATTTCTGGAGAAAGAACCGAAAAAATCACTCCAAAGGAAAATTAAAATTAGAAAATCTATACAACGTCCTCCTTGCAATGAAATAGGCGGGTCTGTTCTTCAATCAAGAATTGAAAACCATTTTTGTACACCCCCCCGTAACGATGATATGATCATGGACCAAATGAGGGCAAGCGCAAGCACAGGCAAATAAAGAGAATACATGCATTACCATACTTTTTTTCAAAATGAGGCATTAGGCCTAATGTTCTTATCTTCAGTCTGAATCTTCTGTGCAAATTCCGAGGCCTATTAAAGTGAAAAAAATCATGTCACATCTGCAGATACTTGTGCGAGGAATGCTTGGCTCCAATCGTAATAGCGACTGGAGACAGAACATGGATCAAAAGCCGTGCGTTATTACTGTCATTCACAATCTAATGAGTGACATTCGGACGACTCTCTATGGACCGTACGTACTCGTGACTAGCACTTGTGTCTGTGACTCGCAGATTTGGCCTGGGAAAGGGGAAGGGGAGTGGGAGTGGGAAGGGGAGTGGGAAGGGGAGTGGGAGTGGGAGTGGGAAGGGGAAGGGGAGTGGGAGTGGGAAGGGGAGTGGGAGTGGGAAGGGGAGTGGGAAGGGGAGTGGGAGTGGGAAGGGGAGTGGGAAGGGGGAGTGGGAAGGGGGAGTGGGAAGGGGAAGGGGAGTGGGAAGGGGAGTGGGAAGGGGAGTGGGAAGGGGAGTGGGAAGGGGAAGGAGAAGGGAAGGGGAAGGGGAAAGGGAAGGGGAACGGGAAGGGAAAGGGAAGGGGGAGGGGGAGGGGGAGAAGGGGAGGGGAGGGGATGGGGAGAAGGGGAATGGGAAGGGGAAGGGGAAGGGGAAGGGGAAGGGGGAGGGGAAGGGGAAGGGGAAGGGGAAGGGGAAGGGGAAGGGCAAGGGGATGGGCAAGGGGAAGGGCAAGGGGAAGGGCAAGGGGAAGGGGAAGGGGAAGGGGAAGGGAAAGGGGAAGGGGAAGGGGAAGGGAGGGGGACAGGGGGAAACAGCACCTTAATTCGTTACAGGGACTTCGTCACTCCAAAGTATCTCCAACCACTTTCCACCGTGCCACTTAACACACACGGAGGGGGGGGGGGTTGATTAACATGTAGTTTTAAAAACTTGCTTAACATTCTGCAACAATAAATGCCTGTGAAATAACATCATGTGCGCAAGCCAGTCAAATCACAACCGGTCGTCTGTGTGGCTTTGGTTACTCTTTTGTGGCTTTTGGTATTGTTTTGTGGTAGGCTGAAAAGAGTCTCTGTAGAAAACGTGGACAATAGTATGCCCGGATTCGGAGGACCCGGTGCACAGCAACATCAAATAGTTAAAGAGTTGGCACTCAGCTCAGGAGTCAAGATCCAAATATAGGCAAATGGAAAGGGTGGAACTGGACGTGAATCGAAAGCAGTAGAAGACAATAAACCATTGTACACTACAATGGCGCTCTCCACGAAAACAATATCCAAGTTGTCGTCATTATGTCAAGTGGTGAGAGTGCGAGGCACCCCGTCAGTGTGTCTCTTCATAACGAGAGAAAGCCGTCTTTGCTAGATGACATAGCCATGAGGGAGGGAGAGAGGCAGGGCATTGATCAATCATGATATTCTGGTCTGGGGTGCCTGTAGCCGTGAAAGCTAGCCCACGCCGAGCGGTCTGCGGGTCCACGACCAAACTGGGCCAGATCGACTTCCCGGTGTCCTCCGCCCCTTGACCTTGATCCCGGAGCTGACCTTGGTCCCGGGGCTTGGTCGCGTCGCACGGGCTGGTCACGGTGGCCGTGGCCGTGACCGCCTCGGGGTCCTCCCCCTGGCGGCCTGGCTGAGCGCCACCGCTCGCTCGGCCTGGCCCGATTGTCCTGCGGGACGTGGCTGCTGTGCGTCCCCCCGGAATCCCGCTGGCTGTGCGGAGGCTCGTCATGCATTGCGACTCCCCTTTGCTTCCTGCGCCTCCACTGCCGTCTAGACAACTTCTCTTCAAATTTCTCGCAGTTGCTGCTGCTACTGTAATGATCGGGAACGACAAGGCAGCTGGCCTGGGCGCTCCCCGAGGCATGACTCTCCCGCCCCAGTACGTCCCACCGCTGGGGCAGCTCACTGGGCCTTTCGGTCGGGGATGCCCGACTCTCACCAAGGGCATGCCTGGCGTCGCTGGAACAGAGAGAAAGGGATGGACGCTGTCACTTATTGGCATCCAATTATCCTTTCTGGCTAAAGGCAGAGAGAACCGGGATACAATGAGGTTGAGAGAAGGGGATGAGGAGTGAGGAGGAGAGGAGAAGGGGCTTCGTTGGAAGGAGAGGCTAGCCTGATGAGGCTCTTATACTTGTAGGCCTAAATGTACATACAGTACATGGGTATTCATTCAGGCAGTGTATATAGCTTGTGAAGAATCTACCAGTCCCATGACCTCAACATTCGGGATGCATGAATTGCACCTTGCTTTTTTCAACTGTGTTTACTAATAACCATACTCTGTTGTTATAGCCCTTCTCTTGGATCTTATGCCTGTTTTTATCTTGTACCTCTGATCTTTCCTTCTTCAAGCCCATCCCTAACGCTTACAATGATTTCCCTCGGATCTCGCCCACCTCGTCTACCTAAGTTGTACAAGCCTTTCTCATTTTCCCCATCCCGTGTTATCTGCAATATATCAACGCACTCTCTTTCTATCTGTTCCTGTCCTTGGTATTCTGCCTGTGAGATGGATCATGATAGGATAAAAAAAGGTCAGGCCCTTGAATTTTCCTTTCAGGTTTGTAATACAGTGTACTCAGTCTCCCCTACATTAGCCAACTGCGAAAGCCCTGTAATGCTTCGTGTTGATATACTGGCCCATATAGAATATGCAAACACGTCCATCTCCAGCTCGTAGGAGGATTAGGCCTACAATTTTTCCCCCAAACTGGGCTAATTTCTCAGCATCGGTCAGTGCCGGCGTGGCCCGGCCGCTGGTCACACTCGTACCGCGTCTGGCGGCAGGGGGGTAATTACTCAAAGCACCGGGGGCCCCCATCACATCCCCACACCTCCATGCATGCAGTGGCCCTTCGCACAAAATGTCCCCGATGGCTCTAATCCATTTTATCAGGCGAAAAACAACTCGGGCTCTCTAAACCTATAGCATGGCACGAGGGGGTCCAGATTGAGGCTATGCCGCTGGGTATTATACTGCTGGGCCCAATTGATCCTCGCGGGCCTTCATGAGCAGGGAGGAGCCGAGGATGAAGCGTCTTCGGACTATTCAACTAGGCCTACAGGTACACGGCCTCCACATCTACAAGAGGGATGACTAACGCTATACCCTTGCTTTGTTCGCCAGAAGTCTCGGTTTCAAGTACCGGTACAGTCAAATTTTCTTTGCCCTCCTGCCACTTATCTTTCTGATACAATTTCCCTTTGATCTTCTCTATCTATCTTCTCTATCTAATCCCTTCCCTTTTCCCTGCTGTCTTTCTATGCATGGTCTATCTCTCTCTTTGGCCTTGACCAAAGCTGTGTACCAGCTTTCTTCCTTTATTGCCCTGTTTTCTGTCATCCGAATTTCTACTGCCTCTCCCTCTTGCTGTCTGTTTTTTGTTTCATTCTGCCTTTGGGAGAAGTTCCAAAGATCGAAACGTTGGGAGCTCCATTTTGCAACATGTTTGCATTACACGGTTTTGACTGGCCATTTTTTGTTGGCTGCAATTTTGTGTTGACTCATGGCAACAATCAAAACAGTAGGACTACACATCTAATCAGTCCTTGATGAAATACATGTGAACATTTTAATCCTATTCTGATAAATTCTTGAAAAGTGCTTCAGGGCCAGCACAATTGATATTTACATGAAGTCCCTAGATCTCCAAGCAATTGTATTGGTACTTCTTTTACTCTTAGTCTACAAAATCTACTACACTAGCCATTGCGATTGTATGGGCCTTAAAGTATCTCATTTCAGTCAAATGCACCAAGAAAGGTCCTGCTTGGATTGAAACCGACCAAACCCTAGACCTTTTCCAGACTCCTGAAAAGTACAAAAGTGTATCCCAACACCCTCTTCAGTCAAACAAAACAATGTCAACATAGCCACGTCACCAAAGTCAAGATTTCCTTCTCCCAACAAAGTGGGAAGCTGACAACAAACATGTTGCAAACCGAAGACTGACTGACATTGAAAAGCAAAATCTCGAAAATCTGAAAGGCGATGAATTTCAATCGCAGGAGGATCTTTTTCATGGGCAGATTTTATCCTACCTTATTCTGTGTAGGTCAGCAATGTAGTTCTCTCTTTCAACCCTGTGGCCCCGTGCTTTAGCATATGCTTTAAAAAGACAAACAAAAAGACAAAATTGCAAAAATACACAGGACCTGGTGTTTTGATCCTAGCAGAAGGTTGCTTACAGGAATACTGAAATAATCTATAAAAGCATAAAGTAAGACTAACTGGACCAGGATATGGATATGAACATATGCCTTCCAGCTCTTTTGAGGAGGCCTAGCTTCAAATTTGATCACTACAATGACTACATCAAAAAATATGACAGACTGCGGTTTCGATCCTACCAGGACCTTTGGGAAAGGTCCTGCTAGGATCGAAACCTCAGGCCCTCATAATTTTTGATATTAGCTTTTGGGTAATTTCAGGGAGTAAGCAGTAATCACTACATCAATCAAAGTCATGACCCATTCATAACCCATCTTCAACATCTTCTGGAATTCCACTCTAGTCATCTTACTGAACATGTTTTTAAACTTCTCTATCAGTAGCCATGAAATCACATCCAGATAAACAGTGTACTTTCCTACCAGTACGTGTTCCCATAAATAAATTCAGTCTTTACTTCATACATATGAATTGAAATGGCACAGGCTCTGCTATACATGATGGCTGTTGGTGTAACCACTGCCCTACGGGTAATCCCAACAACATATCTATGAATGATGCTGATTGCTCTGTGGTATGAGCACACTTTCTAAGATGTCTGTCCCACAGAATGAAACCATTTCTCCAGTCTGTCTCTTCGGTCACAGGAACGCTCCGGCAATGTAGCCTACATCTAATCATCATTCCTGAGATAACGAGTCTCACCATTGGGCCTGTGTGTACCAATTAGCGTTGTTTACGCATCGGGGGGTGTCGTTGGGAGTCCCTCTTAATTAGTGGTCATTTGAATGCGCCCACATGTACTCTTTTAATTGGCAATTGCCCTATATTCATTCCACTGCACATATCTGCTCAGAAGAGATTTGCATTGTGCGTGAGAAGTTGGTGATAAGTTATGCATCCAAGCCGCTGTGTCAGGTACCTCTGGTCTAATAAACTACTGTACATGTACATGTACTATACGAAGTTCCATACATTTATTTTAATAATGTATTTGGATATGTGGGCAAAATCACACAGTTGCCATTTGACAGTCGCACATTAGACGGATAAACCATAAGACCAATGAATGTCTAATCCTCACTGCCAAACCAGGAGGGCAAATTCATACACAATCTTCTCAGCATAATCACTCGAAACTCAGTCCAACACAATCCCCCAAACCAAATTCCCGAGTGACTTTGGACTAGAGTTCAATTGCTCTTGTCTAACTGCATCAAATACGACTGGAGCCAAAGCCGGTGACATAATTTGATTCAGCCAAGATTTCCAGTCAAATGACGGTGCTTAAACAGCTGTGCGAATCTAGAGACCAGGAAAGTCAAAGCCAATGGATACATACAGTATACCGGTACATTATCAAACTCAATTTCACATCAAAAAGATATAACCAAAAAATGGATTGAAAATGCTAATTGCTCAGTGAAATACTTTTTCAAACAGTGTAAACTTCTTAAAACCCAGAGCAGTTAGATGAACAGAAACAAAATTTGTGGGGTTGGTTTGTCCTCCTTCAAACGTTAGCATTATTCATGAATTACCTCTTATAATGGAATATCAGGGACCAAGTGGGCTACTAAAAAAAAGGGGGGGGGGCAGGCAATGGAAAATCCATGACATTTAGCAGGCCCTTTGATTGGATTAGGGAAATCCCATTGCTGCAATAGCCGTCAAATTAGCAGCCCTTTGCGGTGAAATCTGACCTCTGTGTCCTACACCATCAAGCTATAAATACTGTACATTACATGTACACATCTAGGTGTACTACTACTGGTTACAGTGTGGTCGGTGGAAAATACACGTAGCTACAGGCAGCCCTCTGGAATTTTGCAGACAGAGCCTGTGGGCTGATGTTTACAAAACCGATGTCCTCGGGAGAAGAAAGATGTCCTATTTCACATTTTTGTTAAACATTTATTTCAGACAAATCAATGACAGACTGACTTTGGAACTTTGGAACAAATTTTTTAAAAAATGGAAAGAAAATTTAGACTGGACTGGGACTTGAACCGGAGACCAGTGACCTTGGTCTTACCTGCTAGAGCATCTGTAGCTGCCATGTCTGTGCTCTCAATCATGTATCTGGAACAGGGAACAACAGGAACAAAGACACAATCATTCTTTGTGGATCATGGGGGAGAGAAAGTCATTACACCTTTTTACAGGAAAAATTGTCAAATGGGGAAAACAATTCAAACAAGCTGGAAAAAATGTCCACAGATGTGGATACATTTTCATTCAAATTTGAAAAACGTTTACACATTGATGCAAACAATTATTTAAACATTATACTACAGTATAAAGTATGTGACCTGATACGGCATAATGAGGATTCTCATGCAAATTTGAGTTTTTTTCCGAGATTTTCCCACCACTGCAAAGATGATATCAAAATTATTTCCATACGTTGCCGAAATCGTAAGCTACGACACGAGAAATACGACGAGCCAAAGCGCAAAAGTACTTTTGGAGTAGATGCCTCATTACGCCAATAACGCCATCTTAGGTCACATTATAATGATGTGAGAATTTTCACATCAGAAAAAATTCAACCTTAATGGGCATTTTGTTCATGGCTGAGAATCATTTTCAAAGAGGAGAGACCAATTTTCCCCCAAACCCCCAAAATGTTTTCACAGACATGGGGCAAACTACCGGTATGCAACTCAGAAAATTGTTCCTCATTTGCGCAAATGTTCCTTCAGTGCTATCTTTCCATGGCTCAGTGCTGTGTGCACTTCTTACAGTATTTTCTTTCTTGCTGTGTGTTTTCCCATACACTGTAATGTGAGAAGATGGGTTTCCCCAGGGAAACTCCTTCACATGCCCCTTCCTCCAACCTCAACCCCTCAACGGTCAGCCAATGCTTTGTTTGTTTGACCTCAATGACCTCTGGAGGACCAAAGATGGCTGCCACGGTTTATTCAGGAAGTGACGTTATGTTGTTCTGAGTTTTTCCTGTTCCAATATTCTCCCATCTCATCCCCTCCCCCTTTGGTAGTTGAGATGCTGTCGGGACAACATCAAAAATGCAAAGGGAGAAATGACTGGTTGCTGTGGACATAACCTTATTTGGGGGGAGGACTGACTGTTTACCAATGCTTGGCAAAAAAACCGCTGCTACTTATCATAGCATTGAATAGATGTTCACGAACCCGTATGCATGAAAAATCTATACTAACCTACATGTACATGTATGTGTTAAGAAGGCTACAATATACCTGTGGAACCACCCAAAAGAGCTCTCTCTCTCACTCCCTCTCTTGCTGTCTCTCTTTCTCTCTCTCTCTCTCTCTCTCTCTCTCTCTTTCTCTTTCTCCCTCTCACTCTCTCTCTCACTCACTCTTTCTCCATCTCTCTCTCCATCTCTCTCCATCTCTCTCCATCTCTCTCCCCCTCTCTCCCTCTCTCTCTCTCACTCCCTCTCTCGCTGTCTCTCTTTTTCTCTCTCTCCCTTTCTTTCTCTCTCTCCTTCTCTTTCTCCCTCTTGCTCTCTCTCTCTCGCTCACTCTTTCTCCACCTCTCTCCCTCTCTCTCTCTATCTCTCTCCCTATCTCTCCCCCTCTCTCTCTCTCTCCCCCTTTCTCTCTCTCACTCTCTCTCTTTCTCTCTTTCTCTATCACTCTCTCTCCCTTTCTCTCTCTCACTCTCTCTCTCTCTCTCTCTCTCTCTCTCTCCCTCCCTCTCTCTCTCTCCCCACTCTTTCTCCCTCTCTCTCTCCCTCACTCCCTCTCTTGCTCACTCTCGCTCTCTCTCACTCTGTCTGTCTGTCTGTCTATCCATCTGTGATTTGTGTTAGAGCGATGCAAACTTGACCCAAATAGTGCACAACCGTCCGGTAATTTTCTGCATTAGCAGGTTGTCCCTGTTTGTCCCTCCACAGATACTGAGCCTGAAGTGTCCCATGGCTATGGACCCGATACACGCGTACTCTTAGTGCAGTTTAAAGACGGACACTGCGATTTTACTAGCTAGTGCGGTGGGAGAAAGGACGGCCAAACATTTGCCCATGTTGACTAGAGACCATAAACTGTCGCCAGCACTGCACAGAGCCCCGAAGCTCGTGTAATACTGCGACTTCAAAATACATCGACTGACTCCTGCCAGTCCGTTGAGATGGGAGCTAGAGCGCAGGAATTTTTTTAGCAAATTGTGAACATAAATGCGTCGTCTGCTTTCAGGTCTAAAAGCTTCTTTCCCCAGCCAGTTATAGCTATATATAAACTACTGATAGCAACCACTCAAAAGCTTCCTGAAGGCTCTACAGTGCCTGTAAGAAGATTGCCTCTATTCTGCAAATACCTGATTTGGCCTCTAGTCTGTCATTCATGAGATGGCAGGCATTCCGTTTGGGATTTAGGGAGGGATGACCGGAATAACTTTCTATCCATTTGTCTACTGCCGTTTTAATAACATTTTTCATAATACAAACGCGCACACGATGTATTACACAATATTGGCAGACTGACAGCAAAATCAATCTGCCCATAAAATGTCAAACCTACTTTTGCAAAAAAAGTGGACGTGAACAAATTGGTACACGCACAAATACCGAGCGTTCTATTCAGCTGAAAGTGACAGATGTGACACATGCACAAATTTTCTTTCAAATTGCACACAGCATGCCATCTTTGATGAAGGAATACCCACTCAGTCGATATGAGACCGCTTGTGTAAATATGTTATAATAGACAGTAGACAGAGCACAAATACATATCCATGAGTGCATTTACATGTGCATGTACAGTCTCATTGTAAACAATGTGTGTACTACTTAGTGTGTACTGACCACTGTGCACGTGAATCTGATGCCCTGTGGAGACCTGAGATAATAGGTTGAATAGGTCTCCACAGGGAAATTGTAAAGGTGTATGGGTCTCCACAAGGTTTTCACGAAACTGATATTTGGAAATAACTAATAAACGGGAAATTTGTGATGGGTAAGAAAACTAAGAATCCGTCGCAAATGGAAGTGTTAAATAAAAGGGAAATACGGTCCAAATTTCTGCCCTGGAAAGTGAATGTGGTTGAAAAATGGGAGCCGTTTTAAAACATTGTTTCTCACACGGTTGTATAATGCAGGAGAACAAAGCAATGTCTCCACAAGGATACAGATTCAGGTATGTGTGTACATGTATGCGTTCTTTATGCCTACTGTAGGTATACAGTATGTTGGTGCACATGTCAATTCAGAACCAAAGCACCGTGCGATTGAAAGTTCAATCATCAAACTCACTCTGGGAAAAGGAAAACTCCACAAATGTTCCGATCCTGGGAAACTCATTTGTTTGTATTTGCCTAAAACTTGAAAAAGAAATTCCAAAAGTAAATTCCAAAAGTAATTCTCAAAAAGAACGACTCATGTTCCTGTACTGTGATTCTCTTTCCAAATTGAGATACTTCTCCTTTTAAGTGTGAAAATCTTACCAAAAGTGTGTTGATTTTACACACACACAAAAGAATATACCAGTACTATTTAAAAAATGCAAACATTTTCCCGTTCCCCTGCCCACCCTCTGTTTCATGCTGCAAATAAACATTGAAACTTCTAAATGGTGGTGCAAACCTACGCTACGTATTGCGGTCAGATTCGACTGAACTGGAAGAAATGAGTGTCAAACAGTACATTTGACCAGGACATTTGGCAAAGGATGCTATGCACCAGAGTTGAGGAATCGTACGGGATTGAGCACGGACAACAGATGCAAACAAAATTATGTCGGTCAAATTTCTCTAAGGGAGGGTGGGTGGTCATGGGGGAAAGCAATGAGTAGTGAGTTGGCAGGGCAGGGTACCGGTAGGGCGAGGCAAGCCAGGACAGGCCAGGCCGGCAACACAGGTTTTGTAATAAAAAAAACTGCCTGGGGGATGGTGCAATAACCTTTAGTTGGAAGGCAATGGGTGGAGGATGGACAGACTTCTGTCTGGGGTGCCAAAGGGGGAAATGGGATTATGGAACTTTCGCCCACGTCTGTCTGTCTATCTGTCAGCCTGCCTGTGTCTGTCTGTCTCTTTCTTTCTCTCTCCTTGTCCTCCATCATCTCACTCTCTGACCACCGTCTCTCGCTCTCTTCCCATCTCCCTCTCCTCCCTCTTCCCCTCTCTCCCCCCCCTCCCTCCCCCCTCTCTGTTTGACTCATTCTCTGACTCCCCCTCTATATCTCTCTTTCTATCTTCCCCACTTTCTCTCTGTCTCTGCCTCTATCTCTAGCTCGCTTTCTCTTTCCACGGCTTGTTCTATTAGAACGCTGGCCTTCCCCGAGTGCATTCCGTAAAACTCTTAAGAATGTAAGACAGGTGGTCACACTGTACATCACTCACTTGGTTCATGCGTGGGCTGAACAGCTTGTTCAAACAAGGCATGTTGCCTGAAACCTCCTCAATAAATTTCATAGAATTCCTCTTTTCAAACCCATCAGAATGGAACGACAAAACTGAAAGTGCAGTGACCTGCATAAGTGTCCTATAAGTGTAAGTGTGAGTTTGCACAGCTACTGCCTGCTAAGAGAGCAACCATTACCCGGTGCATTATGTAAAAAACTAAGTGCCACACCTTGCATTATCTGCAGAAAATATCCTGTGCCAAGCCTTGACCTTAAGCATGAATCTCTGTCTCTCTGATTTGAGGACTTAGTGAACCAGAGAATTGGCTCAGTGAGGTGTAATATATAGCTCTGATGGCCAATGGGCTATGATGGCCATTCTTATACACAGTCAGCCTATATACAAACAGAATGCCAAATTTAGCCAAATGAAATTCATCTATCACAAGGCTGCATGAACAGTGTGTCATTCAATACTGGAACCAAAAATTTGGGAGCAGGCTAACCTTCAAACTGCCCCCAAGCTCTATAGGGTAAGGGCAGGTAAAAATCTCCCACTCAACCACAAAACAAAACAGAGGCCCCGCACAAATGCAGACATTAAAGACAAGACGGCTGTGGTACTACTATTTTGAAGGTTTGGGCAGTGCCAAGGTTATTATTAACAACCCTGGAATCGGTTTGTCACTGACACTAATCTCTATTAAGGTATCAGACTCTTGCTGAAGCAACCAGTATTACAGCTGAGAATATCAATTGAGGACAGCACTTTCATTTTCACAGAATTTGAAGCTACCATACTCAGGTTCTAAAAAAAATATCCACTCTATCCACTGCGGTCAAAAGCTTGCTCTTTAATGACTGCTTTGATGCAAATGGCTCTACAGGAGGTGAGCCCCAGCCATAAGCCTGAACATTTCAGCAGTGCGTCACACACGTTTCACTCTCCCTAATCAATAGGGAGGACCGAGGGGGGGAGGGGAGGGGAACGTGGGGCCAGGGCTTTTTTGCTAAATGGTCCTGTAGGATATGAGGCACTCCAGTGTGCCCTATCTCAAATGGCTAGTTCTTTACATGCGCACAGCGAAGTGCACGGTATTTTGGAAGGGATTTCGCCCTACACTCAGAGCCTCAGAGGTACTGAGGCCTACTATCCTATTTCGACGCTTTCAAATTCAAAGGCATTCTCTTTAAACAAAAAAGGATATTCACGTAAAATAAAAGAAAATAAAAATTAAAAAATTAAAAACAGATTAGGGGATACGATTACAGGTTTCAAAGTATTTCTTGGATTTTGCTTGTGTGCTTGTTTCAGTTTGTTTCCTTAAGTGATGCAAAAACATTGCAAACTGTTTCATGACTTAAAATGACAAAAAATTGTTTTTATCTAAAAAAGTTCAGAGGGCCAAACGTTTCGATGCTAGCGGGACCTTTCTCAAAGATTCTAGCAGGACTGCTTGGATCAAAATGTTGAGCGCTCTTATTTTCTTTACCAGGGCTTACCTGCATACAAGATATCCAGTTCTGTTGACTCCATGTGTGCAATGCACTCCAATTAAGAGACCTGTGTACCGTACACATAAAAAAAAGGTACAAGTGACAAGGAAAATAATTTTGGGTCGGATCGATTGCAACGCGGGCCAAAATGATTGAAGGGACCGCTATGGACTGAACAAGTAAACCGTTAAAAATTGTCTTGCTGCAAAAACAATAGAAATGGAATCTTGAACCTTTCCAAAATATCAAATACACATCACCATCTCAGCAGTGAAGTTTGTGTGGCGGGTTATATGAAGTTTCAAAAACTGCTGCTTGATTGTGAATTTGTACCGTTTGGGTTTTGTAAGTCATTACAATGATTTCTGAAATTGTGAAGCCGCCAAAGAAATTTACATCAAAACTAAAGTCTGACTTGGAGCATGTTGAGACAGGTCCTACTTGGATGGAATCATCATGCCCTCTTAATTGTTTGACATTCTTTCTGATTAACAGATTAAGAGACCTAGCACAGACAAACAAAAAGTACAAGTGACAAAGAAAACGATACTGGGTCGGATCATTTGCAATGCCGGCCAAAAATGGTTTTGAAGGGACCGGGGGGAAAGTAAGCTACACCAACAGGAACGTACAACCTGCTATGGACTGAACCAGTAACACTGTTAGAAATTGTCTTGCTGGAAAAACAATGCTAATGGGAATGATGAGATTAAGAGAGGGACAAGGAGGCCGAGAAACAACTGCTACCAGACAAATACTAAATGCTTGGTTAACCCCATTCCCCCCTACCCCCCAGACCAAAACATGCAAACTTCAAAAAGAACAAAATCTTCCTGTTTGTCCAAAACCGACGCAACTCTCCCGCCCCCCCCCCTCGCTCATCCCTCTGAGACAAGACTGTAGAGCGCATGAGAGCCAAAACAAGCATGCCCTCAAAGGTATGGTGATACATGTGTGCGCTGAGAAAACAGCTGCGGGTAATAATATGTAGATCCCATCCTGCAAGCCTTCTACCGTCTGCCAAATACCGGCACATGCCATGGGGAACATTTATTCAACATGCATTGACATGTCATCTCATCCAAGGATAGAACACCAAACTGGATCACCGGTGGCCTATTAGATGACCATAAGCCAATGCCCTCAAATTCTCACACTCGCCACGCTCACCACTCAAATTCAGTTTCAAATTGCACAGTCAAGTTACACAAGCATATTTACAGATAAAAATAATAAACCTGAACAATCATCATTTCTGGAGAAATATGTAAAAAAGTTGCAAACTTTCTACCGACTAAAATGACCAAAATGCAAACATCTTTAATCCTGCCAGACATTACCTGTATGTACGTTAATCCAGAGGTTCCGGATTCAAGTCCTGGTCCAGTCCAAGTTTTCTTTGCCAATTTTACAACTTGTTCAAAAGTTCTTGGTCAGTTTGAATTTTCATTTCTGATAAATGGTACGTGTATCGAACAACTCTATGCGTTTGCATGGTGGCTCGGATTAAGAAAACAAGACTGCAGCCAAACAAGATGTACTTGTACTTACCATCGTCTGAATGGCACCTGAGGAAACCCTCGACAGCTGACTTGAAGCTGAAAGAGACAAAGAGACAACTCAGTCATTCTTTGAGTTGATTAAAACAACAACAAGGCTTGGCTGACGACGTATCCTGTCTCGTTAGACCGGAATACCGCTGGCTCCAATATGCATTGTTCTACTCCCTCTCAGGAGCAATTAAATTCCTATTTGCCGTACAGTATACCCCCAGGGACTACAATACCACATTCCAACTTTTTTTATCAGATGCAACTGAACCAACAAGTTTAAACTCGGCTACATCCGTTCTGGGTTCACACAAAGTGGATGCAGCAATTTATTTCATTCATCTACCACCTCAAGAAAGAAACCAATTCTTAGGGAAGAGCTGTTCAGGAAGTAAGTTTGTGGCTTTTCAAACGGCTAATAGTTCCAAAACACCAGTTTTAAAATCAAAGCCTGTAACTGTTCCAAAAAAATGACAGACTCATGATGGGCATTATCAACTCACTGCAGAGTTTAAGGAGGGGTTGGGGTGAATTTAATACAGTATCTCCATTTCGTTATCAGAGAATGATGAATGGGGCTTATTGCGAGGATGGATGTGAGGCTGTTCAGACTACGATGAATAAATCACCGCTTGAAGGGCACAGCCACGGAAAAAAAAAGAAAAAAGGGGGATCACCAGGGCGGGCCATTCCACAGTTGCTTCACTGCTGGAAATAATCACCATTGGCTTCAGTTTAATAAGTAGTTCATCCTCCCACTCCAACCCTCCCTTCTGAAGAAAAACACTTTCACACATCCAAGTATTCCCCCCTCCCCCAGTACCCCACCCATTGGCAGGAAATTGCAACAGCTCCAAGGAGTGTCCTCATAAATAATCATAGCTCATTTGTCAACAGCTACATGCACTGGCTAATAATGGCCGGCCCTCACTCTATGACAAGGTCGGCTTAATCCACTGCTTTGGCCTTCCTTGATATTTATGCAAAAGGTATGCATCCAACTGAAAGCGAGGCTATGGGCGCTAGATTTCCAAGATTAATTGTTGTTCCCCGCTGCCTTGCAATATTTTCCTGACAAAGGCTGACATATTCTTCATTTTTAGGAACAATAAGGTCCCTTGAATTTACAGTAGCAGCGTTTTGGTTATATTATATAAAGCCCATGCTTGGTGTTTGGAGGTCAACGAATGAATACATTACAACGAGGGGAGATGGAGAGACATCTCAGCTGACCCAATGGTTCTCCAGTCTAAGCGACACATATATGATGGGGCAGGACATCAGGGTCTATATGTATTCACACATGTGGTTTAGCATAAAGTAGGGGGTTCAGTGCTTCAACTGCTGATGAGTTCCTGAAGCTTGGGTCTAATGCTGGCTTTAGATGTGGGAGGGATGTGTCATAAATTCAAGATGAAAATCAGTTTTAAAGGAGGAATTGGCAGATTTTATTTTCTAGCGGGAATTGGGAATAATGATTGTGTTCAGGATTGGCCCTTACTGATGCTTTTTTTATTTTAGAATTGTATGCTAAGTACCCTGCTAATCGGTCTGATTACCAAAAAAAACACCATGCAAACAGAGCCACTAATGAGTAACCATTCCTGCAGCAGATATCTTAACTGCTTGACCAACGAGTTGGACAAAATAATACGGTTGATCCAAAATTGCGTGACAGCAAAGGGTGGTCAAGATAGCACAGCCAAATCGAAAGAAAGAAATTCGCCATCTGAACCGTCTCTCCTGAACCCTTTCAGGTGCACCACCTGCAGTCGATTTCACCCAACTCGTCTTAACTTCTTAACGTCTTAACTCGTCTGAACGATCAGTCGTAAGACGATGAGTGATGCACGGAAACCATACGGTGCATGACAACTTACAATAGGTAATCCATAGTAAAGTTGAGTTACGATGAATCGTAAGGCTTAGTGAAATCCACCCCTGAAACTATAATGGCTCTATACTTGGCAATGGAGAGAACTGGATTGGCCCATACATCCAATCCCCATCCCCTCAAACACAAAGAGGACAGTATTTTCTTTAGCCTCACCTGTGGACGACCCTGTTCGATGGGATGACCCGCCCCTCCGTAAATATCTTGCGGTATTCCACGCCGACCCGCGAGAATTCCTTGTCAGCAGAGCAAACAGAGAAGGACGACGTTACGGTCCAGATATCGGCACTTTGCAAATACAAAGATTGACACTATTGCAAGCCTCATGCCAACACTCTTGTTGCCTCTCAATCCCTCTCCCTCTGCCTTGGTTGAATATTCGGCCTCTAATCAGGTATTTGGAGCACTGGCACATGTATGTTAAGCCAATAGTCTCGGGTTCATTTCCCGTTCCAGTTAAATCATGTGGTATTCAAAAACTGCTTTTAAATGACTCAGTTTTGAATGTCAAACAAAAAAAAGAGGACGAATGAAAACTATGATGACTCCATCCAAGCAGGACCTGTCTCAAAGTCAGACTTTAGTTTGGATGTCAACTTCTTTGGCGGCTTCATGTAAAATGTGTAATGATTTACAATATAAAAACCCAAACAGTACAAGTTAACAATCAGTCAGCAGTTTTTGAAACTTCACACAAAAATCCGCCGCACAAACTTCACTGCTGAGATGATGGTGTGTATTATTGTGAGAGGTTTCAAGCTTCCTCCATTGAGTGGGTGCATGAAATAGACTTCCCTGCCTCCCAGCAATAAATGTTGCAAATGTCAAGCTTGGCACACTCTGAAATTGTCCCCAAGTAAAATTCAATATCTTCCACAATACGAATACTGTAACATACATAGCCCAGGGCTACTGTGATATTATGGTACTGGTATTGAGGAACGAATTTAATACTGGGCTGCTGGCCTAGGGCCAGTGATTTTATCAGCTAAACAGTTAAATTTGGATTAAACTAAACTATGTTGTTGAGGTGGGGTTTTTTTCTTCAAATTTTCATATCTTAATTAGGCCCTATACTTTTTATTCTAATTTATTGCAGAAATCACTGAAAAATCACAATTGGTTGAGTTAACAGCAAACCTAAACATTGGACAATTTGAAATGGAACCTTGGTCTAAGAGGGGAAAGTTCTAGGGTGGTATATGGTGGACAGGGTCAGACTAGGTTGGTTTAGGTTGAGCTAGGTTGGGCTCGATTGAGCTACCGGGTACATGTAGGTTGGGCTCGGTTGAGTTAGTTTGACCTATATTGAGCTACAGGTTGGCAGCAGGATGGTGCTTAGTTGGATTAGGTTAAGTTACATGTGTAGGTTGGGTTAGGTTCATAGGCATTGTCAGTTTTACCACACGAGAAAAAAGTCAATGGCAAGCTCCGGTTGCTTGGCTTTTCATTTCTATGATTAGGAGCTGTCTTGGGCTAACTTAACGTAAAATAATTTACCTCTTTGTCGTAATACCGATTGGTGTTGGTAAGATCTATGATCAGTCCAAGTTGATACCCTGAGTTGCTCATCATTTGCATCAAATCCTGAGGCGTAAACCTGGATGGAAAAAACACAGTAGAAAAAACGTGCATTACACACAATTCCTCTCACACAGGCTTCATCATAGTGTAGAAAAATAGCCAAGGAAACCTCAAATTAACCATTCTGTTGACCAGAGTATGTATTTCAAACAGACACACGTACATGAACATTGAGTCTTGACTCCAAATTTATGTTCTGATCCTAGCCTCGCCTTGCTTAATGCCATGAAAATTAGCAAGCAGGAGCATTCAAAACAGGTGGGACTCAAAGCAGGACAAATTGAGAAAGTTCACTCCAATCGTAAAAAAACATGGACACATTATGCATGGAGATTTTACTGTGCAATGCCGCTTTCAAATGTCCCAAGAGGAAGGCCGAGTTGTAAACAGGAAACCTAGTCACAGTGGCCGTCTTCAACTCTGCATTTGAGATGTTATTTCACACTTAACATGCAGTCCACAGAGAGATAAGGAAATGTGGCAGTCTGGGGATTTACAGTTGATGATGTTGCGATGTCGTTGCAGCTTGTATGCATGTGTGCAGTGTTTGTGCACTGTTTCTTTTTGTAAAGTGTAAAACCTAAAAGCTTCAATTAGCAGGAAAACAACTAATCATCAAAATGTCGGAATGCAGTGGGCCTCTAAGAATAACGGTATAACTTAAAGGACCCAAGGTATTACCTAACCGAATGCCATTTTAAGAACGGTGGCATTATTTCTGTATTCACTCCCACGTCCAATTGTGTCGCAGCAATTTCAGAAGTTGAAGTCAAACCACTCACTGTTTGTCTATCTGACATGATAGGAATGATCAGAAACTGGGAGAGGGGGGGACTTGATACTGTAGTTACTGGGGTTACAGTGAACTATGAGTTGTGGCACACGTGCTGCAATATGCGCGTGCCCGCTGGAGATCTGTGTAGCGGCGACGTAACACATGAAGTTGCTCTGTTTACGCAGTATTTTACAGCGTGGTCGTGACAGTTTTACATCGCAGGGCTGTTCCCACTGGACTTTTTTTTGCAGGCCTGTTAAGTGGCTTAATTTTGTCATTCTACAGGTAAATCGTGGTAAATTGACACAAATGAGTCCAGTGGGAACACGGCTTAAGTGTTATATATTATATATATACTTGAGGTGATATACAAAAAAGTTGCAAACTGCTTACTGACTAAAATTACCAAAATGTAAATCTTAAAATGTAGTGGGCCTGACGTTTCGATCCTAGCAGGACCTTTCTCAAAGGCTTTCTCTGCCTTTGAGAAAGGTCCTGCTAGGATCGAAACGTCAGGTCCACTAAATTTTAAGATATATATACTTGATTAACTTGAGCCAACATAAACATGATTTGTACATGTACATGTAAGTATGCAAGGTTGATTGATTCAAATCACGTTCATGACATGCCGTCAAATTAGGGTTTCACTGACATCGTTTCTAAAAACAGGGTTGGTCAGCAAACACACTTTCCCCCAAAACAAATCTTGGGTCGTGGCACCATAAAAATAGGGTGGGCTGGGAAACCGGAAGCACAACCAATTTTTTTATTTATTTACTTATTTTTTTTTTGGGGGGGGGGGCCTAATTAAAAGTGAGTTTGCACTTCCTATTTGGATGTGTAGCATTTTGGAAATAATTCTTTGTCTTACCTTGCTCCTGCAGGAATAGAGTCACACAGGCCCTGTTAAGGAAACAAAAAAAATGATGAGATTTGGGGACATTTATGGCAAAGAGAATGAAAGGGGGAAGCCAGACCTGAATGGAGCTTTCCCATGAAATATGCAAATTAGACCTTACGCGTTCACTTTACTAAATTGGTTGGCAAACGAGTGCGCATGGCGTGCAGGTTTCGAAATACGCGCCCACGAGACACTGATTAGCCAATCACCACACGCCAAACAGTTAGTGCGAAGGAACGCTCGCACGCCCGTGGAAAACTACGATTGGTTGGCAATCCCGGCCGCTTGCCCACCAATTTAGTAAAACGCATGCGCCAGCTCTTATTTGCATATTTCATGGAAAAGGTCCATTGGAATCTACAGGATTTCTGTATAGAAATAGAGGTAACTGGTCCAAGTTCTTGGCTATTTTGTTAATGGGTTTAAGACTGACTTAAATCAAGACAAAAATTGTCAAGGCAGATCTTGATAAAAACACAACCCTAAATGGCCAGTACAGGTTCATTGTCCGTTTTAACCAGGCCTTGATGTCCCACCAAAAAACATCAACTTCAAGGGTATTTTGCCTTTGTGCCTTTTCACGATTTGACCTCAAGTCGCTTCTCCTCCAAATTTCTTGGTCTCCTGCCAGGCTAGTGGACAGACTGGTGTGGATGAATTTCATTCAAGGTGGCCAGGAGGGCATTGGTTAGATGCTCCCACCAACTGGCCTCCGTCTCACAGAATGGAGGCAGGGCAGGGCCTATAGCCCTGTCCTGCCCATGTGATTGACGTACACCTTCCTTACCTTTTTCAGAGGCACCTTGAAGGTGATCAGCCTTGTTCCCTCGATGCATCTTCCAATGGGCTTGTAGTCCAGCCACCTACACCGTGAGGGAAAGACACAACAACAATTCAAGTGGCCTGAGTACTGAGCACAGCTTAACTTTAACAAATCACCAAAGTTTCTCGGAATGCTTTATTAGGGCCGTTCCCACTACACTAATTAATAAACGCAATTATTTGGATCGCGATTTGAATCGCGATTCAAACTCCACTTTTTTTGCGTGTGGGGACACAATAAACATGATTATAAATATTAGTGGGATTTGAATCGCGATTAGGACTCTCACTAAGAGTGAGACTTTTTCAAATAATCGCAAAATTGCGCAAGGATGTCATTTCCTGCCAGCAGCTTACTGCCAGGAAGTGCAGCACAGTCGTTACTTTCTTGTGTTTCCCTGCGGGATTCCTTGGACCCTACTAATCGCCCGACTCCCTCAATTTCTTTTTTAAAAGGCGATTGTAAGAGTCCAAGTTACTCGGACTACAGATACATGTAATATGATGTGCGTACGTGCTCTTACAGTTACTAACCAGTCTTTAGACTGGTACACTACATCAGTACATGATCATCACATGTACATGTGATGTACTCAGTACTGTACTTAATTTAAATTAAAGTTTATCATGTAATGATGTATGATGTACATAACGTAATACGCAGTGACTGTTGTTACGGCAGTCGTCCGTGTGGTTCCTTGACTTAACAGTATTTGTCAGGATGTTTAGCTCTTGGAACCAGACTATCAGCTAATAGACTGGTTCAACCAGCCTGCAATGCTGACGAAATACAATCAAGTCAGAAAACCACACGGACGACTGCCGTAACAACAGCCACTGCGAACATAAATATCAATATTATCATTACATTATCATTACTTAGTTCATTACAATACAAATTACAATTTACATTACTACCCAACACAGACAATAACGAAAGCAAGTCTTATTACCTATCTGGTATCTTCTTAGACATGATTGGGTATGACAGCAGACATCAAAATCTTGTAAGAACTACTGTAGTAGAGTAGTACTGACTACTGAGTATTGTCGATTCGACGTACGTGTAGTAACTAGTGCCGTGGTGTAGGCACTGCCACTGTGCTCGTTGCGGTACTTCAGATACAGCCAGCTGTGTGACTCGTACTATTGCGAAATAGTGGTATTCCCCTACAACTCGTAATAGTCGGGTTTCCTTACTAATATTCTACATGTGCAAAGGCTCGAAGACAGGATACCGCTTCAATAGCCTTTCCAACTGTGATCAATAGAGGGCGGTTGGCCTGTTCCTTTGGGGCCGGCCGATCACGAAACAAAATCATTTTACGTCTATGATCCACAGTGCATGATGCAGGTCACTAAATCGAGTTCCCATTTTTGTAATCCAGATTCTGTTTAATTGTTTAGTCCCTTCTGCAAATTACCCCCATAAAAAAACGAACATTATTTTGTATCCATCATAGCCCAAATTGCTCCAGGGATTTTGGGAAGTATCTGCAATGCAAGCTGCATGCAGTGGGCCGGCCACGGTTGAAGACCTAATCTGAACTACACGCAAACTGATACAATGAACCCCCAGGCATCACTCTCTCTTCAATAATTATCAGTTGATTAGCTTCCAAAGACACCTCATTAAAACAAACGCTGCGGGTAATTAATTAGTTGGTGGATCGGAGCCGTCTCGGATAGAGTTATACTGTTCTGCACGAAATCCATTCAAAGCCATGCATTGTTTACATTTCTTTTACAAATTAATTTGATGGATGTCTCAACGCGCGCGTAGCAGGCACCAGTTGAGTCAGTCAAAGTATCCCCTCTATGACTGGCAACCAATGATATGGGGCCAAGACCTGTGGCCTAAAAAAAAAAAGGGCGTAAGTCAAAATCAAAAAGGTCATTTTCATGTGTCAAAAATGACAGCACTAATTTAGCAGCCAGGTGTTTTCAAAACTTTAGCAGGACTGGTGTTTCAAACCAAGAAAGGTCACCAGCAAGACTATTTTTGGGGGATCGTAAAGTCAGGCCCTCTACATTAATTTTCGAGATCTGCACCACATTTTTAAGTAATATTTTTGTATCACTTCCAGTCTGGGATTTGTATATCTTAAAGCCCCGTACACAACATTGGTCGAGGTCAAAGAATAGCACCAATACGTTGTCTGATCCAACATATGCATGAAATAGCACACCTGTGAAAATTTCAGCTCAATCCGCCAACCGAGTCTCGAGAAAATCGTGAAAACCGCTTCATTTGTTTCTCTAAAATGCAGCATTCAACGCCGTAATGTTCCGAAAAATAGTTTAGATCTCGGTGAGACGTAAACTATTTCTGTTACCCATTTCTCCCAAAATACATCATTTTAGGCAGAAATCTTTCAGTGAGAGGTTTCTACTATATAACCATCTTCAAACTGCACAAGTTTCATGTAAATCTGTGAACATTTCTGTTTTTCGATCTTACCAGTTGTGCAGGGGCTTTAAAGGAAGCTTAAGACAGCGTTAAAAGTAAACGTCTGCATGGGTGGCAACCAGGAGAGCTCACAGGGACCAATTCCATGGAGCCGACTCAGCACCAAAACTTCCAGAAGCAATAAAAGCCCTGCTGAACAAAATGAGACTGCCAGCCAAAGTTTCACTTGTATTTTACGCTAAACACCCAATAATTAAAATACAAGTCAAATGCTATAAGATTGGACAATCTTGGGTTTTTACGATGATGAATATTTTGTCATGCATGCATAGCGGGTTCCGGTGCTCAAGTAGCTAGCCTATATGAAAATAAATGGGGCCTTGCTCGGTGTGGCAATGATATGTCGACCTCCGTGTCAACTGCTGCGCATGCGCATCCCTTTCCCCCCCTAAAGTCCAACCGAGCGACCTCTCTCTTTTGGCATCCCGATCGAGCGGCCTTTCTTGTTTAATTAATCTCTCACACTCAGACACCTCGGGACCAACAACTGTGTATCCAAAATGCTCTCCTTCATTCCCATCCGCCATCCATCACGTCGGCATTCGCTATCCTCTTCTCACTTCACTCTCATCCCCCCCTCTCTGTCAATCCATCCCTCTCTCTCCTCTCTATCTATCTATAATTATACATCTATCTATCTATCTGTCTATCTGTCTAGCTCCCTATCTCTCTCCCCCTCTCGCACTCCACCTATCCCAATTTGTCTCTCTCTCTCATCTCTATCTCTCTATCTCTCTCTCTCCCTCTCTCTGTCTCTCTCTCTCCCCCTCTCTCTGTCTGTCTGTCTCTCTCTCTCTCTCCCTTTCTCTCTCACCCCCCCCCCCCTCTCTCTCTCTCTCTCCCTTTCTCTCTCTCTCTCTCTCTCTATCTCTCTCTCTCCCTCTCTCTGTCTCTCTCTCCCCCTCTCTCTCTCTCTCTCTCCCTTTCTCTCTCACTCCCCTCTCTCTCTCTCTCTCTTCCTTTCTCTCCCTCTCCCTCTTTCTCTCCCTCTCTCTCCCTTTCTCTCCCTCTCTCTCTCTCTCTCTCTCTCTCTCTCTCTCTCTCTCCCCTCTCTCTCTCTCTCTCTCTCTCTCCCTTTCTCTCCCTCTCTCTCTCTCTCTCTCTCTCTCTCTCTCTCTCTCTCTCTCTCTCTCTCTCTCTCTCTCCCTCTCTCTCTCTCTCTCTCTCTCTCCCCCTCTCTCTCTCTCTCTCTCTCTCTCTCTCTCTCTCTCTCTCTCTCTCTCTCTCTCTCTCTCTCTCTCCCTCTCTCTCTCTCTCTCTCTCTCTCTCTCTCTCTCTCTTCCTCTCTTACACTTCCCTCTCTTCCTTCCTCTCTCTCTTCCCCCTCCTCTCCATATTATCGGCTTTATTCATCGAAGTCCCCTTTTTATAGGTGGCAACTGCGGAACCCTATATCCGCGCCGGCGCTTACAGCCGACCGTTACGAGGCCCCGGGAGCTCAACGCCCCCTTTTAGAACGGTTTCCGCTGTCTGGGCGGACTGTAACATTGGAGAAAAAAAAACCCCGGGAGAGACCGTTTGGTGTGCATTGATGCAAATGTTGCACTTCTTGGAGGAGTCACAGTTGTTTGTGCGCCTGCACGTATGCGTATCTGCCGAGTCGAAGCCAGAAGTGACCGCAGAAACCAATGGTGGTAGTACGGTGTGTTATAGTGACTGTGAAGATTACTTGTAGTCGGAGAATATTACCTTCCTGGTGATTA